>WNWK01004752.1:0-27500 GCA_009830355.1 Cherax destructor
CACTAATGGGACAGACAAAATTAATGATTTTACATACTTGCTGCCTCTGTTATGGCGGTAATATTTTCTGTGTTCTTACCCAGTGGTGAGCTCTCTCTCTCTCTCTCTCTCTCTCTCTCTCTCTCTCTCTCTCTCTCTCTCTCTCTCATTCTCTCTTTCTCTACCTATCTCTCTCTCCATTCTCTCTTTCTCTACCTATCTCTCTCTCTCTCTCTCATTCTCTCTTTCTCTACCTATCTCTCTCTCTCTCTCTCATTCTCTCTTTCTCTACCTATCTCTCTCTCTCATTCTCTCTCTCCCCCTCGCCATTTTTCAAAACCCTACTGGACCATATAACGATGACACAACTGAGAGGGGGCGCTGACCCCCTAACTACCCAGCATGTAAATAGGTACAAGTTTTGTACCTACAGGCTCGGACACCCTCCTATGAGGACAAGAAACAGAATGGGGGAAAGTACTGTGCCTTGTGGAACAGAGCTTTTCACTGTAGCTGCCTCAGACTTTACTCTGTTTACTATTACTCTTTGTGTTCTATTTGTCAGGAAGTTATAGATCCATCTACCAACTTTTCCTGTTATTCCTTTATCACGCATTTTGTGCGCTATTACACCATGGTCACACTTGTTGAAGGCTTTTGTAAAGTCTGTGTATACTACATCTGCATTTTGTTTGTCTTCTAGAGCATCCAGGACCTTGTCATTGTGGTCCAGTATTTGGGACAGGCAGGAGCAACCATCCAAGACCATGTCATAGTGGTCCATTAGCTGTGAGAGACAGAAGCGACCATCCAAGACCATGCCATAGTGGTCCAGTAGTTGTGAGAGGCAGGAGCGACCATTCAAGACCTTGTCATAGTGGTCCAGTGGTTGTGAGAGGCAGGAGCGACCATCCAACACCTTGTCATAGTGGTCCAGTAGTTGTGAAAGGCAGAAGTGACCATCCAACACCTTGTCATAGTGGTCCAGTAGTTGTGAGAGGCAGGAGCGACCATCCAAGACCATGTCGTAGTGGTCCAGTAGTTGTGAGAGGCAGGAGCGACCATGCAATACCTTGTCATAGTGATCCAGTAGTTGTGAGAGGCAGAAGTGACCATCCAACACCTTGTCATAGTGGTCCAGTAGTTGTGAGAGGCAGGAGCGACCATGCATGACCTTGTCATATTAGTCCAGTAGTTGTGAGAGGCAGAAGTGACCATCCAACACCTTGTCATAGTGGTCCAGTAGTTGTGAGAGGCAGGAGCGACCATGCATGACCTTGTCATAGTGGTCCAGTAGTTGTGAGAGGCAGAAGTGACCATCCAACACCTTGTCATAGTGGTCCAGTAGTTGTGAGAGGCAGGAGCGACCATGCATGACCTTGTCATAGTGGTCCAGTAGTTGTGAGGCAGAAGTGACCACCCAACACCTTGTCATAGTGGTCCAGTAGTTGTGAGAGGCAGGAGCGACCATGCATGACCTTGTCATAGTGATCCAGTAGTTGTGAGAGGCAGAAGTGACCATCCAACACCTTGTCATAGTGGTCCAGTAGTTGTGAGAGGCAGGAGCGACCATGCATGACCTTGTCATAGTGGTCCAGTAGTTGTGAGAAGCAGAAGTGACCATCCAACACCTTGTCATAGTGGTCCAGTAGTTGTGAGAGGCAGGAGCGACCATGCATGACCTTGTCATAGTGATCCAGTAGTTGTGAGAGGCAGAAGTGACCATCCAACACCTTGTCATAGTGGTCCAGTAGTTGTGAGAGGCAGGAGCGACCATGCATGACCTTGTCATAGGGATCCAGTAGTTGTGAGAGGCAGGAGCGACCATGCAATACCTTGTCATAGTGGTCCAGTAGTTGTGAGAGGCAGGAGCGACCATCCAAGACCTTGTCATAGTGATCCAGTAGTTGTGAGAGGCAGGAGCGACCATCCAAGACCTTGTCATAGTGGTCCAGTAGTTGTGAGAGGCAGGAGCGACCATGCATGACCTTGTCATAGTGATCCAGTAGTTGTGAGAGGCAAGAGCGACCATGCATGACCTTGTCATAGTGGTCTAGTAGTTGTGAGAGGCAGGAGCGACCATGCATGACCTTGTCATAGTGGTCCAGTAGTTGTGAGAGGCAAGAGCGACCATCCAAGACCTTGTCATAGTGGTCCAGTAGTTGTGAGAGGCAAGAGCGACCATGCAAGACCTTGTCATAGTGGTCCAGTAGTTGTGAGAGGCAAGAGCGACCATGCAAGACCTTGTCATAGTGATCCAGTAGTTGTGAGGGCAGGAGCGACCATGCAATACCTTGTCATAGTGGTCCAGTAGTTGTGAGAGGCAGGAGCGACCATGCATGACCTTGTCATAGTGGTCCAGTAGTTGTGAGAGGCAGGAGCGACCATGCAAGACCTTGTCATAGTGATCCAGTAGTTGTGAGAGGCAGGAGCGACCATGCATGACCTTGTCATAGTGGTCCAGTAGTTGTGAGAGGCAGGAGCGACCATGCAAGACCTTGTCATAGTGATCCAGTAGTTGTGAGAGGCAGGAGCGACCATGCATGACCTTGTCATAGTGGTCCAGTAGTTGTGAGAGGCAGGAGTGACCATGCAAGACCTTGTCATAGTGGTCCAGTGGTTGTGAGAGGCAGGAGTGACCTGCTCTAAACCCGTGTTGCTCTGGGTTGTGTAACTGATGGGTATCCAGGTGTTTGGCGATCTTGCTTCTTAGAACAAGTTCAAACCATTTTTTAAGTGGGACGTTAGTGCAATTGGTCTATAATTCTTTGCAATTGCTTTACTGCCACCTTTGTGGAGCGGGGTTATATCTGTTGTTTTTAGTGAGTGTGGGATGACCCCTGTGTCCATGCTCCCACTTCATAGAATATTTAAGGCACGTGAAAGGGGTTTCTTGCAGTTCTTGATGAACACGGAGTTCCATGAGTCTGGGCCTGGGACCGAGTGCATGGGCATGTCATTTATTGTTTTTTTAAAGTCTTGTGGTGTTAGCATTATATCAAAAAATCTTGAATTGACTGAATTTTTAGTCTCGGTCATAAAAAATTCATTTAGATTGTCTACCCTGAGTCTGCTAACAGCTCACCAAACGCTGTCATACTGGGGCTTCAGTATCTCACTCATTTCTTTACTGTCATCTATGTAAATCCTATCCCATGGCTTTAAGTTCTTGTGTTTCTTAGCTATGGCTAGTGATTCCTTCAATATCTCAGATATACTGGCTCTCCCAAGTGAGTCTTCACCTCCGCCTATACAGGGAATGTCTTTCTCTTTCTAGTTTACATCTTCTCTTCCTTTTTCTTAAAGGAATGTGCCTTGAGCAGACCTCAAGTGCCACAGAGTTAAGTCTTTCTAGGCAGAGGTTTGGATCCATGTTGTTTAAGATATCTTCCCAGCTTGTTTCATCTAGGACATGGATGACTTGATCCCACTGTATGTTTTTGTTATTGAAGTTGAATTTAGTGATGGCACCTTTATAACTGATCTCTTTATGCTGGTCAGGAGCCCTGTGCATACATATATGTACTTGTGTTATGTTGTGATCTGAGTGCATTGTCTTTGATGCTGTTATATTCCTTACCAGATCATCATTATTAGTGAAGATGAGGTCCAGTGTATTTTCCAGTGTTTGCTGGTTTAAAGTGAATTTCTTGCAGAGATTTAATACCTCATGTGTGTGTGAATTTTCACCTGAGCTGCTGCTGCCTCCTGGGGTGATCTCTGCTAAAACATTATTTGCTACATTTCTCCATTTTAGGTGTCTTAAGTTGAAATCTCCAGCAGCAAGATGTTTGGGGCAGCAGCTGGAAGATTTTCCAGACAGTGGTAAGTTTTCAAAAGTTGTTCCTGGAATTGCTGGAAAGTCGTATCTGGTGGCTTGTATACAACCACAGTGATAAGCCAACCTCCTGTTCTCTTTAGGCTGGAATATTGCTGTACACTACAATACCTTACAAGGCAGGAGAAACTGCAGACCTGGAGAATATACCGAGAACTTTTACTGCACGTATAAGTACAATAAATCACCTAAATTACTGGGAACGGTTGACGTCCCTTGACCTGTACTCCGTGGAACACAGGCGAGAAAGATACATGATAATAAACATTTAGAAAATTTTAGAGGGACTAGTCCCAAATCTGCGCACCGAAATCACTCCCTATGAAAGCAAAAGACTCGGCAAGAGATGCAACATTTCCTCAATGAAAAGCAGGGGGACCACGAGTACACTAAGAGACAACACAATAAGTGTCAGGGGCCCAAGACTGTTCAACTGCCTCCTAGCATACATAAGAGGGATTACAAATAGACCCGTGATTGTCTTCAAGACCCCTGGCTGACTTCAAGAACGAGCTGGACAGGCACCTTAATTCAATACCGGACCAGCCGGGCTGTGGTTCTTAAGTTGGTTTACGTGCCGCCAGCAGTAACAGCCTGGTTGTTTAGACCCTGATCCACCACGAGGCCTAGTCATAGATCGGGCCGTGGGGCCGTTGACCCCCCGAAACCCCCTTCAGGAATATTCCAGGTATATATATATATATATATATATATATATATATATATATATATATATATATATATATATATATATATATATATATATATATTATTATATCAGGTCTTGGTGTACACAAAGGCTTTATACTAACGTTCAAGTGTTGTATTAACATGGGTTGCGTGACCTGGAGATGGTTATTAACTACGGGTTGTATATTTGAGAAATTGGCGTGGTATTTGCATGTATTATTTCCTTGTATGATTGTATGTGTCTTTGGAATTATGGTGTTTTAGCGTGTTGTTGACGAGGTGAGTGGGAATACAGGGATATACACCGGCTGGTGTGTATTTCACTGTGTATACACAATACACAGAGTAATGGGTGTTTCTCCCGGTGTATATTTCCCAGGAGGTGTATAACTCAGTGAATATACACTAAGACGCGTGTCTGTTTCAGTGTATATTCTCCGAAGGAGTGTATATATCAGTGTATATACACTAAGAGGTGTATAGCTCCTGGCCCCGCATCTTCACTGACCGCTACTAGAGGTGTGTAAATCTCAGTGTATATAAACTGAGAGGTGTGTATATCTCAGTGTATATACACTGAGAGGTGTGTATATCTCAGTGTATATACACTGAGAGGTGTAAATATCTCAGTGTATATACACTGAGAGGTGTAAATATCTCAGTGTATATACACTGAGAGTTGTGTATATCTCAGGTTTTACACTAGAGGTGTAATCAGTGTACCTGAGGTGTTATTGTGTATATCTGGCAGTCCTGGAATATCTGTATAACAGTAATAGGTACCTGGGTGTTAGTTGCTGTTGTGGGTGGCATCCTGGCATGGTTGAAACGAATGTACAGGAGATATATAAATTGCTTTATCATGGGTTACTATGGATTGTCACCATGGGCAGGCAGTATACATTAGAGTTTTCTCAGTCAGTTATGTACCCAGCTAACGACTTAGTTAACGTTATGTACACTACACATGATGTTCGTTATAAAGTTGACCTTATTCGACAGAAACTAATTTACGAGAGAGAGAGAGAGAGAGAGAGAGAGAGAGAGAGAGAGAGAGAGAGAGAGAGAGAGAGAGAGAGGAGGGAGAGTGGCTCTTTCAGAGGTTAATTAAATATTTCAGACGACTTGGGCAAGTGTGGCATGGGCACAAGAGCTAGAGTCTGGCCATTAATGAATGACAGACCGTACCTGCTCACTAAGCAGTTACAGTGCTAGCCCACGACCTGTTCAGTAGGTAAGATTTTGAATACCCAGTTACCAAGCTGTGAGTGCACTTCACACTGGGTGCTTCCTCAAACACCCCGTTTATGCACTGCATAACCAAACAGGCCAATAAAATCCTATTATCGTTGAAAATGGGTATATATTTTCAAGAGTGGCTCTGGGTTTGAGAAGGACCTGACTAGTATGGGTCAGTAGGCCTACAATATCCATCAAACCATACTCCAACAGACAGGTACTACTGATCATATGAAAAAATATAATATATATGTATATGTCGTGCAGAATAGGTAAAACCTGCGATTTTGGCTTAAATAGCAAAGCTCTTCCTGCCGAATAAGACAAGCGAAAATTTGTGTATGCAATAATTTCGCAAAAATCATTCTGAACCTAACGAAAAAAATATATTTCATTGTGTTTGTCTATTATTAAATTATTGTAAACTTATCTACAATATATTTAGTTGTATTAGGCTAAATTAAATTGTGCTTGTTATAATAAGGTTAGATAAGTTTTCTAAGGTTCTTTTGGTACAAAATTATTAATATATATATATATATATATATATATGAATGTATATATACATACAGATAAAGTTAGTAAGGTATCTTTGAGAGTGGATATTACTGCAGAGGTAAGATAATAGACCAGAATATTATGATATTAATAAGTCTGACCCAAACAATCAATGGTGAACACGAGAGCCAAGTTAATGATGACTCTTGTTGATGACTTTTAGTGATGACTCTTGATGATGACTCTTATTGATGACTCTTAATGTTAGAGAGCCCTGAGACTCGCTAATATTGATGTTTGTACAGGAGAATTACCCATACGTCTGACCCTGCCCAGGATGCCACCCACACCAGTCCACTAACACCCAGGTACCTACTTACTAATAGGTGAGCAGTGACAGCAGGTGTAAGGTAACTAACACCCAGGTACCTACTTACTGTTAGGTGAACAGTGACAGCAAGTGTAAGATAACTAACACCCAGGTACCTACTTACTGCTAGGTGAGCAGTGACAGCACATGTAAGATGACTAACATCCAGGTACCTACTTACTGCTAGGTGAGTAGTGACAGCACATGTAAGATGACTAACACCCAGTTACCTACTTACTGTTAGGTGAACAGTGACAGCAAGAGTAAGATAACTAACACCCAGGTACCTACTTATTGTTAGATGAACAGTGACAGCACATGTAAGATGACTAACATCCAGGTACCTACTTACTGCTAGGTGAGTAGTAACAGCAGGTGTAAGGTGACTAACACCCAGGTAAGTACTTACTGATGGGTGAGCAGTGACAGCAGGTGTAAGGTAACTAACACCCAGGTACCTACTTGCTGCTAGGTGAAGACTGGTCTTGAGATCAGAGTAAGACCAATCTGGTCTTACCTGGTCTCTCATCTGGTTTATGGACCATTAAACCAGTGCTTGCTTTAACTCTCTCTCTAATTTCCCCCTTAATTATAATGCTCTCTCTCTCTCTCTCTCTCTCTCTCTCTCTCTCTCTCTCTCTCTCTCTCCCTCTCTCTCAACAGAAGCTTCAGTTTAAAAGAAACAATACAATCAATTAAGAAAATACAATCACTGCCATACACTCACACAATCACTGCCAGACACTCACACAACACAATCACAGCCAGACACTCACACAACACAATCACTGTCAAACACTCACACAACACAATCACTGCCAGACACTCACACAACACAATCACTGTCAAACACTCACACAACACAATCACTGTCAAACACTCACACAACACAATCACTGCCATACACTCACACAACACAATCACTGTCAAACACTCACACAACACAATCACTGTCAAACACTCACAACACAATCACTGTCAAACACTCACACAACACAATCACTGCCATACACTCACACAACACAATCACTGCCAAACACTCACACAACACAATCACTGCCATACACTACAAACACAATCACTGTCAAACACTCAAACAACACAATCACTCAACTCACAATACAATCACTGAAACATCCACACCAATACTGCCATACACTCACACAACACAATCACTGTCAAACACTCAACAACACAATCACTGCCAGACACTCACACAACACAATCATTGTCAGACACTCACACAACACAATCACTGCCATACACTCACACAACACAATCACTGTCAAACACTCACACAACACAATCACTGCCAGACACTCACACAACACAATCACTGTCAAACACTCACACAACACAATCACTGCCAGACACTCACACAACACAATCACTGTCAAACACTCACACAACACAATCACTGCCATACACTCACACAAAACAATCACTGTCAAACACTCACACAACACAATCACTGCCAGACACTCACACAACACAATCACTGTCAAACACTCACACAACACAATCACTGTCAAACACTCACACAACACAATCACTGCCAGACACTCACACAACACAATCACTGCCATACACTCACACAACACAATCACTGCCATACACTCACACAACACAATCACTGCCAGACACTCACACAACACAATCACTGTCAAACACTCACACAACACAATCACTGTCAAACACTCACACAACACAATCACTGTCAAACACTCACACAACACAATCACTGTCAAACACTCACACAACACAATCACTGTCAAACACTCACACAACACAATCACTGCCATACACTCACACAACACAATCACTGTCAAACACTCACACAACACAATCACTGTCAAACACTCAACACAACACAATCCACTGTCAAACACTCACACAACACAATCACTGTCAAACACTCACACAACACAATCACTGCCATACACTCACACAACACAATCACTGTCATACACTCACACAACACAATCACTGTCATACACTCACACAACACAATCACTGTCAAACACTCACACAACACAATCACTGCCAGACACTCACACAACACAATCACTGCCAGACACTCACACAACACAATCACTGTCAAACACTCACACAACACAATCACTGCCAGACACTCACACAACACAATCACTGCCATACACTCACACAACACAATCACTGCCATACACTCACACAACACAATCACTGCCAGACACTCACACAACACAATCACTGTCAAACACTCACACAACACAATCACTGTCAAACACTCACACAACACAATCACTGTCAAACACTCACACAACACAATCACTGTCAAACACTCACACAACACAATCACTGTCAAACACTCACACAACACAATCACTGCCATACCCTCACACAACACAATCACTGCCATACACTCACACAACACAATCACTGTCAAACACTCACACAACACAATCACTGTCAAACACTCACACAACACAATCACTGTCAAACACTCACACAACACAATCACTGCCATACACTCACACAACACAATCACTGTCATACACTCACACAACACATCACTGTCATACACTCACACAACACAATCACTGTCAAACACTCACACAACACAATCACTGCCAGACACTCACACAACACAATCACTGCCAGACACTCACACAACACAATCACTGTCAAACACTCACACAACACAATAACTGTCAAACGCTCACACAACACAATCACTGCCAAACACTCACACAACACAATCACTGCCCTACACTCACACAACACAATCACTGTCATACACTCACACAACACAATCACTGCCATACACTCACACAACACAATCACTGTCAAACACATGTCAGGGACACGACCAGAGAGAGGAGAAGATGAACCAGCAAGACTGGACCTTGTATTCACCCTGAACAGCTCAGATATTGAAGACATAACGCACTGAGAGCCCCTGGGAGCCAGTGACCATATGGTGCTTAGCTTTGAGTACATTGTAGAGCTACAGGTGGAGAGGGAAACAGTACCGAAAGAGACAAACCAGACTTTAAAAGAGGAAACTACACGGCTTGAGGAATTTCCTGCAGGACATCCAGTGGGAAAGGGAAATGGAAGGACTGACAATAAATGAAATGATGGAATACGTAGGGGCAAAGTGCAAGAGGCAGAGGAACGGTTTATACCCAGAGGCAAATGTTTAAATGGGAAGGCCAGAAAGAGCCCCTGGTTTACCCAAAGGTGCAGGGAGGCAAAGAATCAGAGTATCAGAGAATGGAAACGGTACAGAAGGCAAAGAACCAAGTAAACAAAGAGATTAGTAGAAGAGCTAGAAACGAGTATGCACAAGTACGGAGGAGGCCCAGAAACAGTACGAAAACGACATAGCATCGAAAGTTAAGTCCGACCCGAAACTGATGTTCAGTCACATCAGAAGGAAGACAACAGTCAAGGACCAGGTGATAAGGCTGAGGAGAGAAGATGGGGAACTCACAAGTAATGATCAAGAGGTATGTGAGGAGCTCAACTTGAGGTTTAAGGAAGTATTCACAATGGAGGAAGGAAGGCAGCTGGGTAGACAGGACATGGTTCGTCACCAACAAGGGATGTACCAAGTGCTAGAGGGCTTACACACAACTGAGGGAGGAAGTGAAGCAGTTACTCAGTGACCTCGATACCTCAAAGGCGATGGGTCCGGACAATATCTCCCGTGGGTTCTTCGGGAAGGAGCTGAGGTACTGAGTGTGCCACTTACCACAATATTCAACACATCCCTTGAAACTGGGCAGCTACCTGAGGTATGGAAGAAGGTAACGTAGTCCCATTTTTAAAAAGGAGACAGAAAAGAGGCACTAAACTATAGACCGTGTCACTTACATGTATAGTGTGCAAAGTCCTGGAGAAAATCATCAGGAAAAGAATGGTGGAACACCTTGAGCGGAACAGGATAATAAACACCAGACAGCATGGATTCGGGAAGGCAAATCCTGTGTAACAAACCTCCTAGAGTTCTATGATAAAGTAACAGAGGTAAGGCAGGAGAGAGAAGGGTGGGTTGATTGCATTTTCCTGGACTGCAGGAAGGCCTTCGACACAGTTCCTCACATGAGATTAGTAAAGAAGTTGGAAGAACAAGCAGGTATTAACAGGAAGGGCACTGGAATGGATCAGGGAATACCTCAAAGGGAGGCAACAACGGGTCATGGTGCGTGGTGAGGTATCACAGTGGGCGCCTGTGACGAGTGGTGTACCGCAGGGTCAGTCCTAGGACCAGTGTTATTCCTGGTTTATGTAAATGACATGACGGATGGGATAGACTCAGAAGTGTCTCTATTCGCGGATGATGTGAAAATAATGAGGAGAATCACATCAGAAGAGGACCAGGCAGGGCTGCAAACAGACCTGGACAAGCTCGACATCTGGTCTAGCAGTTGGTTCTCGAATTCAATCCCTCCAAATGCAAAGTCATGAGGATCGGAGAAGGGGCAAGACCGCTGACAGAGTACAAGCTAGGCGGACAAAGGCTACAAACCTCGGCAAAGGAGAAAGACCTTGGAGTGAGTATAACGCCTAGCACGTCTCCGGAGGCACACATCAACCAGATAACTGCGGCAGCATATGGGCGTCTGGCAAACCTTAGATTAGCGTTCCGTTACCTTAACAAGGAATCGTTCAAGACACTGTATACCGTGTACGTCAGGCCCATACTGAATATGCGGGCACCAGTCTGAACCCACACTGGTCAAGCACGTAGGAAACTAGAGAAAGTGCAAGGTTTGCGACAAGGTTAGTTCACAACTCAGGGTCTGTCTTATGAAGAAAGGTTGAGGAAATAGGACTAACAACACGGGAGGAAAGAAGGGTCAGAGGAACATGATAACGACATACAAAATACTGCGGGGAATTGACAAGGTAGATAGTGACAGGTTGTTCCAGGGGAGGGAACACAGAAACAAGGGGACACAACTGAAGCTGAAGACCAGATGAGTCAAGGGATGTTAGGAAACATTTCTTCAGCCACAGAGTAGTCAGGAAGTGGAATGGACTAGAAAGATATAGTGGAGGCAGGAACCATACATATTTTTTAAGACAAGGTATGATAAAGCTCAGGGAGCGGGGAGAGCAGAGACCCAGTAGCAGACAGGAAGAGGCGGGGCCAGAGCTGAGACTCGACCCTGCAACCACAATTAGGTGAGTACACTCACACAACACAATCACTGCCAGACACTCACACAACACAATCACTGCCATACACTCACACAACACAAGCACTGCCATACACTCACACAACACAATCACTGCCATACACTCACACAACACAATCACTGCCATACACTCACACAACACACACATAACACACACACACACACAAACACACACACACACATACACACACACACAACACACACACATAAACACACACACAACACACACACACATACACGCACACACAACACACACACAACACACAACACACACACACACACACACACGCCCCAGCACACAAACACACACACATAACACACACACAACACACACAAACACACACACACAAAACACACACACACACTACAACACACACGCACACACAACACACACACAACACACACACATACACACACATACACACAGTTGGAAGTTGAAGACTCAGATGAATCACAGAGATGTTAGGAAGTATTTCTTCAGTCACAGAGTGGTCGGGAAGTGGAATAGTCTGAGAAGGATGTTGTAGTGGAGGCAGAACCATACATAGTTTTAGAAGAGGTATGATAAAGC
The DNA here is from genome assembly GCA_009830355.1 of Cherax destructor. Classification (NCBI taxonomy): domain Eukaryota; kingdom Metazoa; phylum Arthropoda; class Malacostraca; order Decapoda; family Parastacidae; genus Cherax; species Cherax destructor. The sequence continues at coordinate 12,372 of WNWK01004752.1, forward strand.
TCATGGCCAGGGAGAGGACCCAGTAGGGGCTAGTGAAGAGCGGGGCCAGGAGCTATGACTTGACCCCTGCAACCACAACTAGGTGAGTACAACTAGGTGAGTACACACACACACACACACACACGCACACGCACACACACACACACACACACACACACGCAACGCACACACACACAATTCGTAATACTCACCAAAAAAAAAAAATATAACGAAATTACTTTTTCAAATATATACGTTGAATTATATGTTTGAATTTTTTAGCCAGTTTTTATATATAAGAAAAAGGTTAATTAAGTTTGCAAAAATGTTCTAAGTAATATATATATATATATATATATATATATATATATATATATATATATATATATATATATATAGAGAGAGAGAGAGAGAGAGAGAGAGAGAGAGAGAGAGAGAGAGAGAGAGAGAGAGAGAGAGGAGAGAGAGGTAAAGAGATTGACAGACAGACAGGGAGAGGGAGATAGAGACAGATAGATAGAGAGAAAGAGAGCAGTAATCGTCCCTCTGGGTCCAGGAGCTGGGACTCGACCCCCTGCTCCTGCAACCAGGTCACTGTTGTGACCAACAAAGGAGCCTTGATACACCAACAAGGTTCTTGATCCCGGTAACTGGAGCTCACAACCTTCCAGGGAGGGGCAAAACGTGTTCAAGAAACGCATTGTTTCGTCTATGCAACGTTTCTCCTCTGCAAGGTTTCGTCTATGCAACGTTTCTCCTCTGCAAGGTTTCGCATATGAAACCTTTCAATAATGGAATGTTTCGAATTATTGGCCCTGGTGTAGTAGATAGACTTGAAACTCCATTAACCAACCAACCAGTTTTAATGACCCTGGTGTAGTAGATAGACTTCAAACCCCATTAACCAATCAACCAGTCTTAGTGACCCTGGTGTAGTAGATAGACTTGAACCCCCAATTAACCAACCTACCAGTCTTAATGACCCTGGTGTAGTAGATAGACTTGAACCCCCCATTAACCAACCTACCAGTCTTAATGACCTGGTGGTGATAGACTGAAACCCCCCTTAACAACCTACCAGTCTTAATGACCCATTTAGAGATAACTTTAAACATTAAAAACAACCAGCCCTTTGTAAACCCGGTGTAGTAGAAGACTTGAACCCCCCAATAAAACCCACCCGGGGTTTTTAATGACCCCTTTTGGGAGAAGACTTAAAACCCCCTTAACCAACCCACCAACTTAATGACCCTTTGGGATAGCATAAAACTTGAACCCCCATTAACCAACCTACCAACTTAATGACCCTGGTGTAGTAGACTTGAACCCCCATTTAACTCCTACCAGTCTTAATGACCCTGGTGTAGTAGATAGACTTCAAACCCATTAACCACCCCAACCAGTCTTTAAAGACCTGGTGTAGTAGATAGACTTTAAAACCAATTAACCCAAAAAACCAGTCTTAATAACCCTTGTAGTAGATGGGCTTGAACCCATTAACAACCTTTTCCCGTCTTAATGACCCTGGTATAGTAGACTTGAACCCCCCATTAACCAACCTACCAGTCTTAATGACCCTGGTGTAGTAGACTTGAACCCCCATTAACCAACCCACCAGTTTAATGACCCTGGGGGTAGAGAAGACTTTAACCCCCCTTTAACAACCACCCGTTTTAATGACCCCGGTGTAGTAGAAGACTTTAACCCCCATTAACCAACCCCACCAGCTTTGAATGACCTGGGGTTGGGAAGAAAACTTGAACCCCTTTTAAAAAACCACCCGGGTTTTTAAAGACCCCGGTAGAGATAGACTTAACCCCATTTAAACCAAAAAAACCGGCTAATGAACCTGGTGGAGAAGATTTTAAACCCAATTAACCAACCCACCGGCCTTTAATGACCTGGTGAGGAGATAATTTTAAACCATTTAACAACCTACCAGTCTTAATGACCCTGGTGTAATAGATAGACTTCAAACCCATTTAGGACAATTCGGGTGACAATTACAAACAACTGGCCACACGTCTGGCAGTGGGGTGTTAAGGGATTCATGAACAAGGTATAAAACTGCACGTTACTTAACCACCACTGACAAGCCTGGCTACCATACCTCACATAAATTGTCCATTTGTGCCATTAAAAAGCTGGTACAATCACCCAGGGATATATGGCACTATCACTGGCACCAGTATACCCATTGCCATCATTATCCGTCACCTAAGTCAATTTTAATGGCACAGAGTGCCACTTAAATTAATATATGGGACAAGAGGTGAATTATTGTACCATGTTAACTATATTGTACCAGTGCTGTTGTTCATCAATGTTATTGTACATCAACACTGATGATAAGAGGGGGTCAGTCCCTCAATGTTGATAGTAGGTAGTCAGTCCCTCAATGCTGATAGAGGGGGTCAATCCCTCAGTGTTGATAGTATGGGGTCAGTCCCTCAGTGTTGACAGTGGAGGTCAGTCCCTCAGTGTTGACAGTGGAGGTCAGTCCCTCAGTGTTGACAGTGGAGGTCAGTCCCTCAGTGTTGATAGTGGAGGTCAGTCCCTCAGTGTTGATAGTATGGGGTCAGTCCCTCAGTGTTGACAGTGGAGGTCAGTCCCTCAGTGTTGACAGTGGAGGTCAGTCCCTCAGTGTTGACAGGGAGGTCGTCCTCAGTGCTGACAGAGGGGTCAGTCCCTCAGGTTGACAGTGGAGGTCAGTCCTCATGTTGCGGTATGGGGTCAGTCCTCAGCGTTGATGAGGTCGTCCTCAGTGTTGACAGGAGCCGGTCCCTCAGGTGCATGGAGGCACGTCCTCAGTGCTGATAGTGGAGGTCAGTCCTCAGTGTTGATAGGAGGTCCCCTCAGTGTTGACAGTGGAGGTCAGTCCAGTGTTGATAGTAGGTCAGTCCTCAGTGCTGACAGTGGAGGTCAGTCCTCAGTGTTGACAGGGAGTCATCCTCAGTGCGACAGAGGTCAGTCCCTCAGTGCTTTACAGGGGGGTCAGTCCCTCAGTGTTGACAGGAGGGTCAGGGCCCTCAGTGTTGACAGTGGAGGTCAGTCCCTCAGTTGACAGTGGAGGCAGTCCCCAGTGCTGACAGGAGTCAGTCCCTCAGTGTTGACAGTAGTCAGTCCCTCAGTGCTTTACAGTGAGTCAGTCCTCAGTGTTGCAGTGAGGTCAGTCCCCAGTGTTGATGAGTGAGTCAGTCCTCAGTGTTGACAGTGGAGGTCAGTCCTCAGTGCTGATATGGGGTCAGTCCCAGTGCTTTATAGTGGGGGTCAGTCCCTCAGTGTTGATGAGTGGAGGTCGTCCTCAGTGTTGATAGTGGGGGGCAGTCCCCCAGTGTTTGTGGTCAGTCCTCAGTGCTTTATATGGGGGTCAGTCCCCAGTGCTTGATGTGGGTCAGTCCTCAGTGTTGATAGTAGGGGCCCGTCCCCCAGTGTTGATAGTGAGTCCGTCCTCAGTGTTGATAGTGGGGCAGTCCCTCAGTGCTTTATAGGAGGGTCATCCCTCAGTGTTGATAGTGGGTCAGTCCTCAGTGTTGATATGGAGGTCAGTCCCTCTGTTGATAGTATGGGTCAGTCCAGTGACAGGAGTCGTCCCTCGAGTATGGTCGTCCTCATCGAGAGTCAGTCCTCAGTGCTGACAGCGGGATTCAGTCCGCCAGTCTTGGTTGTTCAGTTCAATACTTTGATCATGACTGAGGGACTGACCACCCTATCAAAACTGAGGGACTGACCACCTACTATCAAGACTGAGGACTGACCACTACTATCAAGACTGAGGACTGACCACCTATCAAGACTGAGGGGCTGACCACCCACTATCAAGACTGAGGACTGACCACCTACTATCAAGACTGAGGACTGACCACCTACTATCAAGACTGAGAGACTGACCACCTACTATCAAGACTAAGGGACTGACTACCTACTATCAAGACTGAGAGACTGACCACCTACTATCAAGACTGAGGGACTGACCACCTACTATCAAGACTGAGAGACTGACAACCTACTATCAAGACTGAGAGACTGACCACCTACTATCAAGACTGAGAGACTGACCACCTACTATCAAGACTGAGAGACTGACCACCTATCATAACTGAGGGACTGACCACCTACTATCAATACTGAGAGACTGAACACCTACTATCAAGACTGAGAGACTGACCACCTATTATCAAGACTGAGAGACTGACCACCTACTATCAAGACTGAGAGACTGACCACCTACTATCATGACTGAGGACTGACCACCTACTATCAATACTGAGAGACTGAACACCTACTATCAAGACTGAGAGACTGACAACCTACTATCAAGACTGAGAGACTGACCACCTACTATCAAGACTGAGGGACTGACCACCTACTATCAAGACTGAGGGACTGACCACCTACTATCAAGACTAAGGGACTGACCACCTACTATCAAGACTGAGGGACTGACCACCTACTATCAAGACTGAGGACGGACCACCTACTATCAAGACTGAGGGACTGACCACCTACTATCAAGACTGAGGGACTGACCACCTACTATCAAGACTGAGGACTGACCACTACTATCAAGACTGAGGGACTGACCACCTACTATCAAGACTAGGACGACCACCTACTATCAAGACTGAGAGACTGACCACCTACTATCAAGACTGAGAGACTGACCACCTACTATCAAGACTGAGAGACTGACCACCTACTATCAAGACTGAGAGACTGACCACCTACTATCAAGACTGAGAGACTGACCACCTACTATCAAGACTAAGGGACTGACCACTTCAAGACTGAGGACTGACCACCTACTCAAGACTGAGAGACTGACCACCTACTATCAAGACTGAGAGACTGACCACCTACTATCAAGACTGAGGGACTGGCCACCTACTATCAAGACTGAGGGACTGACCACCTACTATCAAGACTGAGGGACTGACCACCTCAGTACTGGCTGTATCAGAACACTTATAAACACACTGTGTGTGTGTGTGTGTGTGTGTACATGTCTCTATGTATGTATGTACGTATGTGAATATATGTATACAAATATTTGACATACACATGTACATAACAGGCTGTCAGTATAACACACACACACATACACACACACACACATGTTTACTTTTAATAATCACCAGAGTGTGTACACCCACAACAAAACGCACACTCTGAAACACACACATGTGCGTATTCACCACCATCCATCACGTCAGAATTCACACAAAAATGTCCTCACTGATAATGGCACATTTTCCAGCCGAAACTAATTAACTTAACCCACAAAACAATAGCTAAAAAAAACAGAATATTTCTATTTAACAAAAGAGGCTTCGGCCATTTAAGAACAATAGTTGTAGTGCAAAAATAGCGATCAACAGAGGTCAACATTAACCAGGTTGACACATTAACCGGGTCAACACGTTAACCAGGTCATCAATACATTAACCAGGTCATCAACACATTAACCAGGTTATCAACACATTAACCAAATCATCAACACCTCTCGGTGTATATACACTGAGATGTGTGTATACCTCAAGTGTATATACACTGAGATGTGTGTATATCTCAGTGTATATACACTGAGAAATAAGTATACCTGAAGTGTACATACACTGAGAGATGTTATATCCCTCTGTGAATCCTGGTTAGATGAGCCAAGGGTGTGTTTATCTAAGAACTGACTTAGCTAACACCCTGAGACCCGACTTGTATGAGCAATAAACTAGATATTTTGTGGTTTGAGGTGCTGCTGCCTAAGACCAAACCCATACTAGCAGGAACTAGTCAGTTTCAATAATCAGTTCTTGGAGAACTTTTGCAGTCTTCAATATCTGTTATCAACGGCAAAATAACGGGATATGTAACAGGTATAAGTAAATACTAGTATTAACTGGTTACACAGTTCTCAGCCACCATACTCGACCACATACTTTGTAATGGCTCTGATAACATAAGAAGGAAGGAGCACTGCAGCAGGCCTACTGGCCCATGCAAGGCTAGTCCAATCACCTAGTCAGTCAGGCGTCATTAACACAGGTCTTAGTGATCATTTCACCACTTATTGCGCCAGGAAAATCATTTGGGAACGGATAGGCCTACACCAAACAATAAAAATGATGTCAGCTGGATATGTACTTATCACTGTACAATTGTGATTGTACTGTGATAAGTTGACGGACGTAAATAATGCCTGGGAAAAATTCAAAACAATGTTGATGTCATCGTTGATAATACTGCGCCAGTTAGACAGGTTAGCATTAAACGAAGAACTGAACCCTGGATGACTGTTGAGAGATTAGATAATATCAAATTCAGAGACCAGTTGATAAAAAGATTTATGGCAAACAGACAGGATATTGCAACGCTAAATGAATTTCAATGGTTGAGGAACAGAGTGCAGAGGCTTATGTAAGGAGATTAAAAAATCGAATACAAGAATAACCCAGAAAGCTCTAGCAACAAGTAAAACAGTTGAGGTATAGCCCGCTGATGGCTCTAACACAGTGATAAATATCGAAGTGTACCATGAAACAACTAAGGTGTTAAATTGTTTACTCATACTAGACAACTGTCGCATCAACACTAGTAAGTAAACTGTCTCTTGTATCAAATACCTTTAACACAGACTCCAAAAGTTTAAAACTTACTACACTAATAAAGGCGTCACCCCAAACAGTTACTAACTAGTAGGTGTATCTTATGACTTAGTGCGAAAAGAACTAAGTAAGTTAAACCCAACTAAAAGCACCGGGCCAGATAACATCCCGGCCCGGGCCAGATAACATCCCGGCCCGGGCCAGATAACATCCCGGCCCGGGCCAGATAACATCCCGGCCAAATTACTAAAAGATGGAGTCTGGATTGGCAGTCCCCATTGCGCACATAATAAATTTGTCCATCACCATCAATACCGTCCCAAAGGGGTTCAAGGAGACCAGAGCTACTCCTGTCTTTAAGAAAATTGTAGGTCAGACGTCAGCAACTATAGGCCTGTTAGTATACCTTAATAACAAAAATATTCTCCATAGTTACCAATCAATGTCCAGGAGATCCTTCTCGACAGACACCCTGAGAACTGAAATGTCATAGGTATGGTGACCTTAGTCTTACAAAAGGCCTTCTATACTGTCAACCACAATATATTATGTAAGAAACTACAAGCTACCAGCATAGGTTCTGTAGACTGGTTTAAGTCCTACCTGAGCAACAAGAAACAAATTGTCAAGATGAACAACACATAATCAGAACCCATGCCAATAACATGTGGGGTTCCCCAAGGTAGTATTCTGGGTCCTTTACTGTTCCTATATTACGTGAATGACATGCCCATCAGTGTCAAGTGTAAGCTTCTGTTGTATGCAGATGACAGTGCTCTGTTAGTGTCACTGTTAGTGTCACTGTTAGTATCAGGTAAAGACCCACAAGATATAGCTAATATACTATCATTAGAACCAGAGTCTTGCAGCAAATGGTTAGTAGACAACAAACTATCGTTACACCTCGGGAAAACAGAAGCCATGATCTTTGGCATGAAAAATAAACTGAAAAGGGTAAATAATTTTAATGCCCAGTGTAATGGGGGACCAATGACTTCAGTAACTTCACTGAAATATCTGGGAATTCCCTTTGACCCAAGACTGTCAGGAGAATGATTGTGAAAGTGAATACCAGGCTAAGGTTCCTCTAAATAGACAGGCACAGTGTCTACCTACTGAGGCTCACAGGACACTATGTCTAGCTCTTATTCAATGTCATATAGACTAGTCTTCATCTTCCTGGTTCTATGCCTTAACAAAACACTGGAAGACAGACTACAAATCAGCCAGAACAAAATGACAAGTTGAATCATGTTTAATCTTGCTGACTAACAGTGTCCAGAATATCTTGCTGCCAAGTCTGGCAACCAAAGCCAGAAGTCAACACAATTTTGTGGTACCTATAGACACACATGCAACACTTGGGTATGTCAATAAAGATACCCAGGTGTTGCATATGTGTCTAATTCGACAACTTGTCGGTTCTCTGGGCCATTTATCTATACACCTTTTATTGTACAGCAATACACGAGTGGAACAGACTGCCTGCACATGTCAAAGCCTGTCATAGCATAAGCCAGTTCAAGAAGAGAGGTAAAGGGTACCTAATTAATGAAGCTACAGAAAGATATCTAACGAATGAAGCTACAGAAAGGTACTTAATGGTTGAAGCTACAGAAAGGTACCTAATAAACAATGCTACAGAAAGGTACCTAATGAATGAAGCAATAGAAAGATACCTAACGAATGAAGCTACAGCAAGGTACTTAATGGTTGAAGCTACAGAAAGGTGCCTAATGAACGATGCTACAGAAAGGTACCTAATGAATGAAGCTACAGAAAGACACCTAATAAAAAAAGCCACAGAAAGGGAGAAAAGTGATTTCGTGTATAGGTGACGTTCGTATAGTCATCAGTGTAAAGTGATCCTAGGATTGTGTTATTGTCTGTGATAATTGTACTTATATGTGTCTGTAGGTAAACAGACTTACTTAGAAGGTAGGAGGAGACGAGGAAGAGGAGCAGGAAGAAGAGTAGGGGTATTAAAGGATAGACCTTTATCTAGATAGATAGTTCTTCTTGGTAGATAGTCTCAGAGTCGACCACCAAGTACTCAACTCTCTCTCTCTCTCTCTCTCTCTCTCTCTCTCTCTCATCTTTCATCTTTGCTCAGTAAGCTTCTTATATATATTCTATCATCAATCTCTCAACCCTCCCAGCTACTGCACTCAACCATCACTCACCAACACTACACACACACACACACACACACACACACACACACACACACACACACACACACACACACACACACACACACATACACACACACACACACACACACCATACACACACTACACACACACACACACATACACACACACACACCATACACACACTACACACACACACACACACACAACATACACACACTACACACACACACACACACACACACACACACACACACAACATACACACACTACACACACACACACACACACACACACACACACACACACACACACATGAGGATCGGAGAAGGGCAAAGAAGACCGCTGTCAGAGTACAGGCTAGGCGGACAAAGGCTACAAACCTCGGCAAAGGAGAAAGACCTTGGAGTGAGTATAACGCCTAGCACGTCTCCGGAGGCACAAATCAACCAGATAACTGCGGCAGCTTATGGGCGTCTGGCAAACCTAAGATTAGCGTTCCGTTACCTTAACAAGGAATCGTTCAAGACACTGTACACCGTGTACGTCAGGCCCATACTAGAATATGCAGCACCAGTCTGGAACCCACACCTGGTCAAGCACGTAAAGAAACTAGAGAAAGTGCAAAGGTTTGCGACAAGGTTAGTTCCACAACTCAGGGGTCTGTCTTATGAAGAAAGGTTGAGGGAAATAGGCTAACAACACTGGAGGACAGTGTGTTGTGTGTGTGTGTGTGTGTGTGTGTGTGTGTGTGTGTGTGTGTGTGTGTGTGTGTGTGTGTGTGTGTGTGTGTGTCATGATAACACTGTACACAGAGATCTCAGTCAGTCCTGGGACCTTTGGTTCAAACACATGGTGATCAACTGGGCATTACAGAGGCTTTGGTTGATGTAGGGTCCAAGAGCTGCAGATCAACTGGCAGACTCATGGCTGATTGAAACAGTGAAATTGATGAAAGCTTTTCAATTATGAGAGGAAATTTAATTGATGTTAAACCGACTGTAAGACTGATTACTCTCACGCAACACAACACAACACACACAACACAACACACGCAACACAACATGCAACACAACACACACAACACAACACACGCAACACAACACACACAACACAACACACGCAACACAACACACGCAACACAACACAACACACACAACACAACATACGCAACACAACATACACAACACGCAACACAACATACGCAACACAACACAACATACGCAACACAACATACGCAACACAACATACGCAACACAACATACGCAACACAACACGCAACACAACACACGCAACACAACACACGCAATACAACACACAACACACGCAATACAACACACAACACACGCAATACAACACACAACACACGCAACACAACACACACACACACATACAGCCGAAACATTTCGAAGTGTTTCCTTACACACACACACAAACACACATATACAACAGGCCTAGTGTCTAATCGACATGTGCCTAGGACAAAATGGTCTAACTAACTAACACACACACACAACACACAACAGAACACAACACACACACACCACACAACACACACACACACACACACACCACAACACACACACACACACACACACCACACAACACACACACACACACACATCTGGTCTAGCAGTTGGCTTCTCGAATTCAATCCTCCAAATGCAAAGCATGCAAGATCGGAAAGGGCAAAGAGACCGCTGACAGACTACAAGCTAGGCGGACAAAGGCTACAAACCTCGGCAAAGGAAAAGACCTGAGTGAGTATAACGCCAGCACGTCTCCGGAGGCACACATCAACCAGATAACTGCGCAGCATATGGCGTCTGGCAAACCTAGATTACTCACGTTACCTAAACAAGGAATCGTTCAAGACACTGTACACCGTGTACGTCAGGCCCATACTAGAATATGCAGCACCAGTCTGGAACCCACACCTGTCAAGCACGTAAGGAAACTAGAGAAAGTGCAAAGGTTTGCGACAAGGTTAGTTCCACAACTCAGGGTCGTCTTATGAAGAAAGGTTGAGGAAATAGACTAACAACACTGGAGGAAAGAAGGGTCAGAGGGACATGATAACGACATACAAAATACTGCAGGGAATCGACAAGGTAGACAGGGACAGGATGTTCCAGAGAGGGAACACAGAAACAAGGGGACACAATGGAAGTGAAGACTCAGATGAGTCAAAGGGATGTTAGGAAGCATTTCTTCAGCACAGAGTAGTCAGGAAGTGGAATAGTCTGGAAAGATATAGTGGAGGCAGGACCATACATAGTTTTAAGACAGGTATGATAAAGCTCATGGAGCAGGAGAGAGGACCCAGTAGCAGACAGCGAAGAGGCGGGGCCAGGAGCTGAGTCTCGACCCCTGCAACCACAATTAGTGATTACACACACACAACACACATACAACACACACAACACACAACACTCGCAACACAACACACTCAGTGTAACACACACAACACACATGCTGTGTGCGTTACCATGTACACACCGTTATATGCGTTAACCATGTGCACACTGCTGTGTGCGTTAACCATGTGCGTTTTAACGCGACTATCAGTCATGAGCGTTTGTTTACCAACGAAAATGAGCTGTCAGCGGTATTATTAGAGGGGTGGGCAAGAGTGGGCAGGAGTGAGTGGGCAAGAGTGGGCAGGAGTGAGTGGGCAAGAGTGGGCAGGAGTGAGTGGGCAAGAGTGGGCAGGAGTGAGTGGGCAAGAGTGGGCTATAGTGAGTGTGCAAGAGTGGGCAGGAGTGAGTGGGCAAGAGTGGGCAGGAGTGAGTGGGCAAGAGTGGGTGGGCAGGAGTGAGTGGGCAGGAGTGAGTGGGCAAGGGTGAGTGAGCAAGAATGAGTGGGCAAGAGTAAGTCCTTTCTAAAATTTTCTCTTATACGTTTAAAGATACATTTTTTTCATTTACGTTAATGTAAGAAATTATAATTTTGTACCAAGAGAAACTTTGAAAACCTACCTAACCTTATTACAACAAGCACAATTTAATTTAGCCTAACCCAACTAAATATATTTTATATACGTTAACATTAATTTAATAATAAACAAACACAATGAAATATATTTTTCGTTATGTTCTGAATGATTTTGGCGAAATTATTGCATACACAAATTTTCACTTGTCTTATATGGCAAGGTGAGCGTTGCTATTTAAGCCAAAATCGCAAGTTTTACCTAATCGGACGACATATAATATATATATTATATATATATATATATATATATATATATATATATATATATATATATATATTATATATATATATATATATATATATATTCAACAAGTTGGCCGTCTTCCCCCGAGGCCGGGTGACCCAAAAAGAAAGAAAATCTCCAAAAAGAAAATACTTTCATCATCATTCAACACTTTCACCACACTCATACATAATCACTGTCTTTGCAGAGGAGCTCAGATACGACAGCTGAAAAGTCCCTCCCAGCTGTCACTATCTCAGACACTTCCTTTAAAGTGCAGGCATTGTACTTCCCATTTCCAGGACTCAAGTCCAACTAAATCAATTAACTGGTTTCCCTGAATCCCTTCACAAAATGTTACCCTGCTCACACTCCAACAGATCGTCATGTCCCAAAAACCATTCGTCTCCATTCACTCCTATATAACACGCTCACACATGCTTGCTGGAAGTCCAAGCCCCTCGCCCACAAAACCTCCTTTACTCCCTCCCTCCAACCTTTTCTAGGACGACCCCTACCCCGCCTTCCTTCCCCTACAGATTTATACGCTCTCCAAGTCATTCTACTTTGATCCATTCTCTCTAAATGACCAAACCACCTCAACAACCCCTCTTCAGCCCTCTGACAAATACTTTTAGTAACTCCACACCTTCTCCTAATTTCCACATTCCGAATTTTCTGCATAATATTTACACACACATTGCCCTTAGACAGGACATCTCCACTGCCTCCAGCCTCCTCCTCCTGCAGCATTTGCAACCCATGCTTCACACCCATATAAGAGTGTTGGTACCACTATACTTTCGTACATTCCCTTCTTTGCCTCCATGGATAATGTTTTTGTCTCCACAGATACCTCAATGCACTACTCACCTTTTTTCCTTCATCAATTCTATGGTTAACCTCATCCTTCATAAACCCATCCGCTGACACGTCAACTCCCAAATATCTGAAAACATTTACTTCTTCCATAATCCCTCTCTCCACTGTGATATCCAATTTTCTTTATTTAAATCGTTTGATACCCTCATCACCTTACTCTTATCTATGTTCACTTTCAACTTTCTACCTTTACACACTCTCCCAAACTCGTCCACTAACCTTTGCAACTTTTCTTTAGAATCTCCATAAGCACAGTATCATCAGCAAAAAGTAACTGTGTCAACTCCCATTTTTCATTTAATTCCCCATAATTTAATCCCACCCTCTCCCCAACACCCTAGCATTTACTTTTTTACAACCCCATCTATAAATATATTAAACAACCATGGTGACATTACACAACCCTGTCTAAGACCTACTTTTACCGGGAAGTAATCTCCCTCTCTCCTACACACCCTAACCTGAGCCTCACTATCCTCATAAAAACTCTTTACAGCCTTCAGTAACTTACTACCTATTCCATACACTTGCAACATTTGCCACATTGCTCCCCTATCCACTCTATCAAATGCCTTTTCTAAATCCATAAATGCAATGAAAACTTCTCTACCTTTATCTAAATAGTGTTCACATATATCTTCACTGTAAACACTTGATCTACACATCCCCTACCCATTCTAAAGCCTCCTTGCTCATCTGCAATCCTACTCTCTGTCTTACCTCTAATTCTTTCAATAATAACCCTGCCATACACTTTACCTGGTATACTCAGTAAACTTATTCCCCTATAATTTTTACACTCTCTTTCATCCCCCTTCCCTTTATATAAAGGAATTATACATGCTCTCTGCCAATCCTTAGGTACCTTCCCCTTTTCATACATTTATTAAACAAAAATACCATCCACTCCAGCACTATATCCCCCCCTGCTTTTAACATTTCTCCCGTCAGTTCCAGCTGCTTTACCCCCTTTCATTCTACGTAATGCCTCACTCACCTCCCCCACACTCACATCCTGCTCTTCTTCACTCCTAAACGATGTTGTACCTCCCTGGCCAGTGCATGAAATTACAGCCTCCCTTTTTTCATCGACATTTAAAAGTTCCTCAAAATATTCCCGCCATCTACACAATACCTCCAGCTCCCCATCTACTAACTCCCCTACTCTGTTTTTAACTGACAAATCCATTTGTTCCCTAGGCTTTCTTACCTTGTTTATCTCACTCCAAAAAAATTTCTTGTTTTCAGCAAAATTTCTTGACAGAGCCTCTCCCATTCTTTCATCCGCTCTTCTTTTGCACTCTCTCACCACTCTCTTCACCTTTCCTTTACTCTCCATATACTCTGCTCTTCTATTAACACTTCTTTTTTGTAAAAACCTCTCATAAGCTACTTTTTTCTCTTTTATCACACCCTTTACTTCTTTATTCCACCACTTACTCCTCTTTCCTCCTGCACCCACCCTCCTATAGCCACACACGTCTGCCCCACATTCTAATACTGCATTTTTATAACTATCCCAACTCTCTTCAACCCCCCCACTACTCCTACTTGCACTAGCCCACCTTTCTGCCAATAGTTGCTTATATCTCACCCTAACTTCCTCCTCCCTTAGTTTATACACTTTTACCTCTCTCTTACTTGCTGTTGCCATTTTCTTTTTGTCCCATCTACCTTTTACTCTAACTGTAGCTACAACTAAATAATGATCTGATATATCCGTTGCCCCTCTATAAACATGTACATCCTGAAGCCTACCCATCAACTTTTTATCCACCAATACATAATCCAACAAACTACTTTCCTTACGTGCTATATCATACCTTGTATATTTATTTATCCTCTTTTTCATAAAATATGTATTACTTATTACCAAACCTCTCTCTACACATAGCTCAATTAATGGCTCCCCATTTACATTTACCCCTGGCACCCCAAATTTACCTACTACTCCATCCACAACATTTTTACCCACTTTAGCATTAAGATCCCCAACCACAATTACTCTCTCACTTGGTTCAAAACTCCCCACACACTCACTCAACATTTCCCAAAATCTCTCTCTCTCCTCTACACTTCTCTCTTCTCCAGGTGCATAAACACTTACTATAACCCACTTTTCACATCCAACCTTTATTTTACTCCACATAATCCTTGAATTTATACATTTATATTCCTCTTTACCTGCCATAACTGATTATTCAACATTATTGCCACTCCTTCTTTAGCTCTAACTCTATTTGAAACCCTGATCTAATCCCATTTATTTTCCCCACTGAAACTCTCCTACCCCCTTCAG
>WNWK01004752.1:32500-40000 GCA_009830355.1 Cherax destructor
CATACTCTAACCTGAGCCTCACTATCCCCGTAAAAACTTTTCACCGCTTTCAATAACCTACCTTTTATTCCATACATTTGCAACATCTGCCACATTGCCCCCCTATCCACCCTATCATACGCCTTTTCCAAATCCATAAATGCCACAAACACCTCTTTACCCTTATCTAAATATTATTCACCTATATGTTTCACTGTAAACACTTGGTCTACACACCCCCTACCCTTCCTAAAGCCTCCTTGTTCAACTGCTATCCTGCTCTCCGTCTTACTCTTAATTCTTTCAATAATAACTCTACCATACACTTTACCAGGCATACTCAACACACTTATTACCCTATAATTCTTACACTCTCTTTTGTCTCCTTTGCCTTTATACAAAAGACACAGACACAAGACAGACACGTGTACAAGACAGTCACGAGACAGACACATGTACAAGACAGACACAGACATAAGGGAGAAGACGCAAGACAGACCCAGACCCAGACAGACACAACACCCCCCCAGACAGACACAACCCCCCCCCCTCTCCAGACAGTAATAAAGACTGTTATTATTACGAAAGTTTCGTTGTGAAGGAAAATAACGAAGAAATATTATGACACTTTACCACTGTTGATATTGACAAGTTACCACTTGTGTTAAGTGGCAGGTTACCACTTATGTTAAGTGGCAGTTACCACTTATGTTAAGTGGCAGGTTACCACTTATGTTAAGTGGTTGGTTACCACATATGTTAAGTGGCAGGTTACAACTTATGTTAAGTGGTTGGTTACCACGTATGTTAAGTGGCAGGTTACAACTTATGTTAAGTGGTTGGTTACCACTTATGTTAAGTGGCAGGTTACCACTTATGTTAAGTGGCAGGTTACCACTTATGTTAAGTGGCAGGTTACCACTTATGTTAAGTGGTTGGTTACCACGTATGTTAAGTGGCAGGTTACAACTTATGTTAAGTGGCTGGTTACCACTTATGTTAAGTGGCGGTTACACACTTATGTAAAGTGGCAGGTTACCACTTATGTTAAGTGGATGGTTACCACTTATGTTAAGTGGCAGGTTACCACTTATGTTAAGTGGCAGGTTACCACTTATGTTAAGTGGCAGGTTACAACTTATGTTAAGTGGCAGGTTACAACTTATGTTAAGTGGTTGGTTACCACTGTATGTTAAATGGATGGAAGATGACAAGTCATCATTTATAATGGCTGAGCTCTGTTACTTACTTATAGTGGTATTGGCAGTTACTATGGTCTGTATGTGTATCATGTACTGGAGATAAAATATATTTTACTGTTATTGTGTGTTATGGTTACTTTACTGTTGTTTTAAGTGGCATGATGTTACTGCTGTTGTTAGTGGATTACACTGTATGTTAGTGGTTACTGTTACCTGTATGTTAGTGGGTATTACGTTACTGTTGTTAGTGGTTTACCTTACTGTTGTTGTTAGTGGGTTACTGTTACCCTGTTGTTAGTGGTATACTGTTACCTGTTGTTAGTGGTATTACTGTTACTGTTGTTAAGTGGATTACACTGCTGTTGTTAGTGGATTACTGTTACCTGTTGTTAATGGTATTACTGATACAAGTCTCTTGTTAATGGTATATGTTTCTCCTGTTATGTTACTGTTACTTCTGTTTTAGTGGTATGTTATTGTGTTAGTATACTGTCTGTTTGTATGTATCATGTTACTGCTCTAGTTATGGTATTACTGTTACTGCTGTGTTAGTGGTATTACTGTTACTGCTTTGTTAGTGGTATTACTGTTACTGTGTTGTTAGTGGTATTACTGTTACTGCTGCTGTTAGTGGTATTACTGTTACTGTTGTTGTTAGTGGTGTTACTGTTACTGCTGTTGTATGGTATTACTGTTATGCTGTGTTATGGTATTACTGTTACTGCTGTTGTTAGTGGTATTACTGTTACTGCTGTTGTTAGTGGTATTACTGTTCTGTTGTGTTAGTGGTATTACTGTTACTGCTGTTGTTAGTGGTATTACTGTTACTGTTGTTGTTAGTGGTATTACTGTTACTGCTGTTGTTAGTGGTATTACTGTTACTGCTGTTGTTAGTGGTATTACTGTTACTGTTGTTGTTAGTGGTATTACTGTTACTGCTGTTGTTAGTGGTATTACTGTTACTGCTGTTGTTAGTGGTATTACTGTTACTGCTGTTGTTAGTGGTATTACTGTTACTGCTGTTGTTAGTGGTATTACTGTTACTGCTGTGTTAGTGGTATTCTGTTACTGCTGTTGTTAGTGGTTTACTGTTACTGCTGTTGTTAGTGGTATTACTGTTACTGTTGTGTTAGTGGTATTACTGTTACTGCTGTTGTTAGTGGTATTACTGTTACTGCTGCTGTTAGTGGTATTACTGTTACTGTTGTTGTTAGTGGTATTACTGTTACTGCTGCTGTTAGTGGTATTACTGTTACTGCTGTTGTTAGTGGTATTACTGTTACTGCTGCTGTTAGTGGTATTACTGTTAATGTTGCTGTTTATGCTATTACTGTTGCAACTGTTATTGCTGTTAATTTTACTGCTGCTGTTACTTCTGCTACTGTTACTGATGATACTGTTGCTACTGTTACTTCTGCTACTGTTACTTCAGTTACTGTTATTATTGCTACTGTTACTGTTGCTAATGTTACTGCTACCGCTACTGTTACATCAGCTACTGTTAGTGCTGCTACTGATACTGTTGCTACTGTTACTGATGCTACTTTATTCTGCTACTGTTACTCCTATACCATTAATGTTACTGTTACTGCTGCTCTTACCGTTACTGCTACTGTTTTGTGCAGTTGTCTCTGGGTTATGCTGTTTCAACAGAAGTTATTACAGCAGCTGTCATTCTCACAGCTATCATCTCCCTTTACTGCCTCACCTACTGTTATTCCCAACTGTTACACTGTTAATACTCTCTCTGTTTCCTGTTAATATCACCATCACTGTTATCCTCACTGTTGCTCCTCCTCCTACCGTTGCTGACATTATCCTCCCTGTTTTCACACTACGGAAAAAACGGTGGTAAATAACGTCAGACGAAAAGCTACATTAAATAACGAAAGTCTTGTGTCAGATGTAAACACTGCCATCTAGTGGTGGTGGACGAAACTATGGTAGGCTGGGGGAGGCTGGGTAAGGCTGGGTAAGGCTGGGGAAGGCTGGGGGAGGCTGGGGGAGGCTGGGGGAAAGGGTGGGAAGGCTGGGAAGGTGAGGTAGGCTGGATTAGGCTAGGGAAGGCTGGGGTAGGCCTACACACAACCATACACACACAACACACACAACACACATACAACACACAACACAACACACACACAACACACATACAACACACACATCAGAAACACACAACACAACACAACAGAACACACATACAACACACACAACACACACACACACAACACAACACAACACACACACAACACAACACACACAACAACAACAACACAAAACAACACACACAACACAACACACACACAACAACAACACACACACAACACAACAACACACACACAACACAACACACACAAAAAAAAAAAAAAAAAAAAAAAAAAAAAAACCTCACTGTTGCTACACTACTACACTCACATACCCCTACACACTACGGAAAACGGTAATAACGCAGACAAAGTTACATTAAATAACGAAAGTCTGTGTCAGATTAAACACTGCCATCTAGTGGTGGTGGACGAAACTAGGTAGGCTGAGGCTGGAAGGCTGAAGGCTGGAGGCTGGAAGGCTGGAGGCTGGAAGGCTGGGAAGGCTGGGGAGCTGGAAGGTGAGGTAGGCTGGATTAGGCTAGGGAAGGCTGGGGTAGGCCTACACACAACCATACACACACACACATACACAACACACACACAACACACATACAACACACACATCAGAAACACACAACACAACACAACAGAACACACATACAACACACACAACACAACACACACACACACAACACAACAACACACAACACAACACACACACACAACACACATACAACACACACATCACAACACACACACAACACAACAACACACAACACAAAACACACACACACACAACAACAACAACAACACACAACAACACACACAACACAACACACACAACACCACACACAACACAACAACACACAACACAACACACCACACAACACACACAACACAACACACGCAACACAACAACACACAACACAACACACCACACAACACACACATCAGCAACACTAACAATCAACACAAACTAAGACATCAAATAATGAAATACACTAACCAAGGGGGTGGTGAGGTGGGAGTGGGGAGAGAAGAGAGGGGGAGTGGAGGTGAGAGGAGAGGGGGAGGGTAAGGGGATACGACCTTAGAATGTAATTAAGGTAACAATTAGAGTAATTACCCCCAGGTCTTGTTTCACATGGTAATTACCAGAAGTCTGCTTAATCACCTCTCAAGACTAATACAACTTATTCTACAGTTTAAACCGAGGTAATGTGCTCTGTTATTAATGGTGTAGAAAAACAGTTACTGTAAGCCACTCTAAGCTCACTTATATATATATATATATATATATATATATATATATATATATATATATATATATATATATATATATATATATATATATATACATGATTACATTTATTAATTATAGTGTTGACATTATACATCTATCATTATACATCTATGATGCCATGAATAATTTTGGAGAAATTTAAGCCTTATAGAAGTAATTTTCTTGTGGACTCTGATCACATCTGCCTATCAGCTGCACGTAGATTTATTGGGCCTACTTAGGCCTACAAAACATTGGGTTTCCAGTTTAATAGGTTGTTAGGCCAGGGTCATTACCTAAATCTGGGCCCTGAGGGATATTTGACCCTGGATGACCCTGCCGGTGGCTGGGTCATCCAGCTGGCTCATTTAAGGTCATATCTTGTTCCAATATTGCCAGCTGTTGACAAAATGACCTTCCCAACCCCCCCTTCCCCTTACTCCCTACCCCTTACTCCCTTCCCCTTACTCCCTACCCCTTACTCCCTTCCCCTTACTCTCTACCCCTTACTCCCTTCCCCTTCCTTACTCCCTTCCCCTTACTCTCTACCCCTTACTCCCTTCCCTTACTCCCTTCCCTTACTCTCTACCCCTTACTCCTCACTCTATCCCTTATACATCTTCCCTTCTCCCTCACTCTATCACTATACATCTATCACACTACATCACACACACACACACACATATATATATATATATATATATATATATATATATATATATATATATATATATATATATATATATATATATATATATATATATATATATATAGTGTGTGTGTGTGTTGTTGTGTTGTGTGTACTCACCTAGTTGTGGTTGCAGGGTCGATTCATAGCTCCTGGCCCCGCCTCTTCACTGGCCGATACTGGGTCACTCTCCCTGCGCCATGAGCTTTATCATACCTCTTCTTAAAGCTATGTATGGATCCTGCCTCCACTACATCACTTGCCAGACTATTACACTTCCTGACCACTCTGTGACAAGAAATACTTCCTAACATCCCTGTGATTCATCTGAGTCTTCAACTTCCAACTGTGTCCCCTTGTTGCTGTGTCCTATCTCTGGAACATTCTGTCTCTGTCCACCTTGTCAATTCCTCTCAGTATTTTATATGTCGTTATCATGTACCCCCTATCTCTCCTGTCCTCCAGTGTCGTCAGGTCGATTTTCCTTAACCTCTCCTCGTAGGACATACCCTTAGCTCCGGGACTAGTCTTGTTGCAAACCTTTGCACTTTCTCTAGTTTCTTTACGTGCTTGGCTAGGTGTGGGTTCCAAACTGGTGCTGCATACTCCAGTATGGGCCTAACGTACACAGTGTACAGGGTCCTGGACGATTCTTTATTAAGATGTCGGAATGCTGTTCTTAGGTTTGCTAGGCGCCCATATGCTGCAGCAGTTATTTGGTTGATGTGCGCGTCAGAATATGTGCCTGGTGTTATACTCACCCCAAGATCTTTTTCCTTGATTGAGGTTTGTAGTCTCTGGCCCCCTAGACTGTACTCCGTCTGCGGTCTTCTTTGCCCTTCCTCAATCTTCATGACTTTGCACTTGGTGGGGTTGAACTCCAGGAGCCAATTGCTGGACCAGGCTTGCAGCCTGTCCAGATCCCTTTGTAGTTCTGCCTGGTCCTCTTCCGATTGAATTCTTCTCATCAACTTCACATCATCTGCAAACAGGGACACTTCGGAGTCTATTCCTTCCGTCATGTCGTTCACAAATACCAGAAACAGCACCGGTCCCAGGACTGATCCCTGTGGCACCCCGCTCGTCACCGGCGCCCACTCTGACACCTCGCCACGTGTGTGTGTGTACTCACCTAGTTGTGGTTGCAGGGGTCGAGTCATAGCTCCTGTGTGTGTGTGTGTGTGTGTGTTCTTGTGTGTGTTAACAAACTTGTTAACAAAGAATATCTAAGTCATCAGTGACTAAGTTAACATCTCGCTAAAGTTCAACACATAAGGAACTGGAAAAAGTTCCAAGAGGCTGAGCCTTGGGAACTTTCAGGGGTAATTTGGTGACAGAAGTGTCTAGTCTGGTGCTAGACGGGGCCTGAGTGTCTAACTTTAGACGTGAGTGGAAAGTGTAGATTAACTTTTGCTAAGAGGTGACAGCAACCATCCTGGGAGGTACTACTCTCCTGTCATGGTTGGTAGACAACAACCATCCATGGAGGTACTACTCTCCTGTCATGGTTGGTAGACAACAACCATCCTGGGAGGTACTACTCTCCTGTCATGGTTGGTAGACAACAACCATCCATGGAGGTACTACTCTCCTGTCATGGTTGGTAGACAACAACCATCCAGGGAGGTACTACTCTCCTGTCATGGTTGGTAGACAACAACCATCCAGGGAGGTACTACCCTCCTGTCATGGTTGGTAGACAACAACCATCCTGGGAGGTACTACCCTCCTGTCATAGTTGGTAGACAACAACCATCCTGGGAGGTACTACCCTCCTGTCATGGTTGGTAGACAACAACCATCCTGGGAGGTACTACCCTCCTGTCATGGTTGGTAGACAACAACCATCCAGGGAGGTACTACCCTCCTGTCATGGTTGGTAGACAACAACCATCCAGCGAGTACTACCCTCCTGTCATGGTTGGTAGGCAACAACCATCCAGGGAGGTACTACCCTCCTGCCATGGTTGGTAGACAACAACCATCCTGGGAGGTACTACCCTCCTGTCATAGTTGGTAGACAACAACCATCCTGGGAGGTACTACCCTCCTGTCATGGTTGGTAGACAACAACCATCCAGGGAGGTACTACTCTCCTGTCATGGTTGGTAGACAACAACCATCCTGGGAGGTACTACCCTCCTGTCATGGTTGGTAGACAACAACCATCCAGGGAGGTACTACTCTCCTGTCATGGTTGGTAGACAACAACCATCCTGGGAGGTACTACCCTCCTCTCATGGTTGGTAGACAACAACCATC
>WNWK01004752.1:42500-80000 GCA_009830355.1 Cherax destructor
CCCGCAGCAACTCCAGGTATTTATAAAGAATAAAGCTAATAAGTTCTCACTTCAGTCACTTCAAGTTCAGGAATCTGGTCCTTGTAACAATATATGTCAATTTTTCAAATTCTAGTCCTAATGACATTTTTCAGATATATTCTTCAGTTATGCAAGAAAAAAAGGGGAAAGGAACAGTGCAGAGTGCCGCCTGTTTAGTGGTGATAGAGCACTGTGTCATATGCCAGGAAATGTTGCAGTTTTGAAGGATTACAGTGGACGTCGGTAGTATGAAACCAAACGTTGACCAAGCTATTCTAGGCTGAGAGACTGATTACCTCAAACTCCTCCTGATCTCCATTCTTCTTCGTACAGGACTGATGAAGCCACTGTCAAGAGAAACGTTTCCTCAATAAAGATTCCGAAATGTTTGGACATGTGTCTAATTTATTAACTTGTTGGTTCTTTGAACCACTTATTCGCAATTCACAGGAACGAAGAGTTGGGAAAATTTAGAATCACCGTAACATAGGTTACTTTCCCACCAAGGTTTGTTTACGCAGGAGACAGATGATAATAAAGCTTTAACCAGGACCAGTTACCAGGTAGTTTATGTGTTAGCTGAGAACAAGGCCATTCACGGGGATGTGATCAAAGAGTGTGTGATGGGGAGCAGTGGCACAGTTACGCCCACGTTACGTAATGTCTGTCAGGAAACACAAGTGTTTCTGACGATGGTCTTAGCCACATGATGACCAGCAGCTGGAGCTCTAGGTCAGCTATGCCCAGAAAAACCAAATGTCTTCGAAATCTTGAGTCTCGCGCCAAACACTGTTGGTGGTAGAACTGAGGATACAGGCACTAATATATTTCATCAAATTGCAGACAAATGAAGAAATTTGATTCTGTGTCACTTGATAAATCGTATAATGTGAGCGACGCACCACGACTCCTGGTATCCATTCGTGTTGTTCATAATGAAGTTAACGACTCACAAGAATTAGCATGACTGCATGTCATGAACACAACACGAACCAGAGGACATACTTTCAAAGAATTGCAAAAACACTATATTAGAATATAACGTAAAGTATTCTAAACAACTTGAGAGGAAAGAGCCTGTCTGGGGTGAAGAAAACTTTGCTTGGACAAACACAGAATCTTGTGAGGATGGTGGAGTCTCAGAGCCCATGTTTCTACACTGTTTTATGAGGATATGTTGATCAGACCCTGATCCACCACGAGGCCTGGTCTCAGACCGGGCCCCGGGGGCGTTGACATCCAGAAACCCTCTCCAGGTATACTCCAGGTATGTCTTGCCTTCTCAAACATGTTGTGTCAACAATGAATGTTTTGCATCTCACGGGTTTAAGGGGCACCTAACGTCCTCCCTCTACTAATTACATGTTAATTTTCCCACTATAATCAACCTTGTCCATAATTACTATCGCATTTGCTTTGTCTGTTTCGTAAGGTGAAGTCCAGGAGCTTTACTAAAGTCATGGTATAACTTAACAAATCTTTGATGACAATTGTTGTTGTAGAGGTGTGAGCGAAGCTCACACCTCTACAACACAATTGTGGAGACCCCTGACCAGGACCACTGTGTTCACCAGTGTTCACCAGTGTTCACCAGTGTTCACCAGTGTTCACCAGTGTTCACCAGTGTTCACCAGTGCTCACATACACACACACACACACACACACACACACACAACACACACACACACACAAAACACACACACACACACAACACACACACACATATATACACAACACACACATACACAACACACACACACACACACACACACACAACACACACACACAAACACACAAACACACACACACACACACACACACACACACAAAACACACACACACACACAACTAACACACACACAACATACACACAGGAATAGCCTAGAAAGTGACGTAGTGGAGGCAGGAACCATACATAGTTTTAAGACGAGGTTTGATAAAGGTCATGGAGCAGGGGGAGGGAGGACCTAGTAGCAATCAGTGAAGAGGCGGGGCCAGGAGCTATGAATCGACCCCTGCAACCACAAATAGGTGAGTACAAATAGGTGAGTACACACACACACACACACACACATGCACACACACACTCAACTATGCAAGGCCTACCTGAATGATTCATAGGCTGAGTGTCTAGCTCAGGGTAGGCCTGCTACAATATTCACCACTAACTGACTTATTCACTGACCAGCTCCCACTGTTTTAAAACACTGACTAACCTAACTTATTATTAACCTCAGTGAACAGTTCCTGCCATCACTATGATGATTATAATGAATATGATGAATTATGTGATGAATATGAGGGACTGACTACCTACTATCATGACTGAGGGACTGACCACCTACTATCATGACTGAGGGACTGACCACCTACTATCAAGACTGAGGGACTGGCCACCTACTATCAAGACTGAGAGACTGACCACCTACTATCATGACTGAGAGACTGACTACCTACTATCAAGTCTGAGGGACTGACTACCTACTATCATGACTGAGGGACTGACTACCTACTATCATGACTGAGGACTGACCACCTACTATCAAGTCTGAGAGACTGACTACCTACTATCATGACTGAGGGACTGACTACCTACTATCAAGTCTGAGGGACTGACCACCTACTATCATGACTGAGAGACTGACCACCTACTATCATGACTGAGGGACTGACCACCTACTATCAAGACTGAGAGACTGACCACCTACTATCATGACTGAGAGACTGACCACCTACTATCATGACTGAGGGACTGACCACCTACTATCAAGACTGAGAGACTGACCACCTACTATCATGACTGAGGTACTGACCACCTACTATCATGACTGAGGGACTGACTACCTACTATCAAGACTGAGAGACTGACCACCTACTATTAAGACTGAGGGACTGACCACCTACTATTAAGACGAGGGGTGGGGGACGGAGGGGGGTGAGGGAGGGGTGGGAGGGGGCAAATAATAGAGGGTAATGGGATCTATTGAGCAAATAGATAATGGAAAAATATTTCACTGGTCGATGGGAATAAAATTTTAATAATAATAATAATTATTATTATTATTATTATTATTATAATTATTATTATTATTATTATTATTATTATTATTATTATTATTATTATTATTATTATTATTATTATTATTATTATTATTATTATTATAGAATAAGAAGAAAAGGCTAGAGAAAGAGAATGATAGAGATTGAGAAGGATAAATAATGAGTACAAGAGAAATATGTAAGGGATTTATGGAGACTCTTTCTGCCTCTCTTTCTCTGTCTCTCTCTGTCTCTCTTTCTGTCTCTCTGTCTCTTTCTGTCTCTCTCTCTGTCTGTGTCACTGTAAGCTCAAACCTCCACGCAACATCTGTCTCTCTGTCTCTCTCTCTCCCTCTGTCTCTCTCTCTCGCAGTCTTTAAGACTGACAGTCTTTAAAGTCACTTACCATGTAAATAAGGACTTAAACTTACACACACTTTCATTACAACTTTAACAACCCCGCAACAAGGGCCAACATTTGCGCAAATTTACGGTGCCGCGGCGGCGCGCACGCGAGTCAATCGCGCGGGAGTCAATTTCCAGTCCCTGGCGCTAGACACTTACGACTACGTCAATTTCCGGCAGCGAGTGGGTCGTTTGGTGGCGCTGGCACCGGGGAACTAGGACAAGCATGGTCGATACTAAAGCCGGGGTGCCAGTGAGGGCCAAGACTACTACCCCCTCCCCCTTATCACCCCCTACTACATCCCCCTTCACCTGGTGTGGCACCCTAACGCGGGGAGGGTCAGCTGTTGTTAAGAATCAGCTGACTGGTGTGAGTGGATCAGCTGTTTTGTGTTGACAAACAAGGATCAGCTGATTCCTGTCATAATCAGCTGACTGGTGTTAGTGCATCAGCTGACTGGTGTCAGTGCATCAGCTGACTGGTGTCACTTCATCAGCTGACTGGTGTCACGATCAGCTGACTGGTGTCAGTGCATCAGCTGACTGGTGTCAGTGCATCAGCTGACTGGTGTCACTTCATCAGCTGACTGGTGTCACTTCATCAGCTGACTGGTGTCACTTCATCAGCTGACTGGTGTCACTTCATCAGCTGACTGGTGTCACTCATCAGCTGACTGGTGTCACTGGATCAACTGACTGCTTTCACTGCATCAGCTGACTGCTGTTACTGGATCAGCTGACTGCTGCCACTGCATCAGCTGTTTTCTGCTGACAAACAGAATCAGCTGACTGCCGTCTACAGTACAACCCAATTAGTTCTACAGTACACCACAATAATAGGCCTACAGTACAACCCAATATAGACCTAAAGTACAACCCAGTAATAGGCGTACAGTACAACCCAATAATAGGTCTTCAGTATAATCCAATATAGGCCTACAGTATAATCCAATATAGGCCTACAGTATAATCCAATATAGGCCTACAGTACAACCCAATATAGGCCTACAGTACAACCCAGTAATAGGCTTCCAGTACAACCCAGTATAGGCCTACGGTACATTCCACCCATTACTCTCCATTAGAAATCTAGCTAATAAAAGGGGGGAGGGGAAAAGGGAGGGGGAAAGGGGTGTCTTGAAGACTAGTAAAGGGGGAAGGGGTATTAAGGGTAAGGGGGGCAGACATAAATCATGCTCTCCGAGTCATTAAGAAGTTGCATAATTAGTGTGTTAGTAATGGCCTGGGATGATTAAGGTAGGCCTAATTAGGGCCAAATTGCTGCCTAGGCCTCAAAGTTATTTGATATTTCTGAGTCATGACCATTATTACATCTACCTTATAATAATAATAATAATAATAACAATAATAATAATAATAATAATAATAATAATAATAATAATAATAATAATAATAATTACATCTATAGGGAAAAAAATAGAAATTGAACTTTAGTCCTTAATCCCTAGTACCGATTCCCTAGTACCTAGTACTTGGTGCCTAATACTTGGTACCTAGTCCTAGTACCTAATAGCTAGTTCTTAAATCCTAATTCCTAATACAGTGGTACCTCTACTTACGGACTTAATTCATTCCAGTCGGTTATTCAAGTGCCGATACCGAATGAATTTTTTCCCATAAGAAATAATGAAAATTAGATTAATCCATTTCAGACCCCCAAAAATACACTTACAAAAGCACCTACAAAAATACACTTACAAAAGCACCTACAAAAATACACTTACAAAAGCACCTACAAAAATACACTTACAAAAGTAAGTAGAGGTACCACTGTACCTAGTTTTTAGTCCCTAGTACCCAATACCTAGTTCTTAGTCTCTAGTGCTTAGTACCCAATACCTAGTTCTAAATCTCTAGTATCTAGTACCCAATACCTAGTTCTTAGTCCCTAGTACCCAATACCTAGTTCTTAGATCCTAGTACCTAGTACCTAGATCCTAATCTCTAGTATTTAGTACCTAATGCCTAGTTCTTAGACCCTAGTACCTAGTATCCAAAACCTAGTTCTTAGTCCCTAGACCCTATTATCCAATACCTAGTTCTTAGTCCCTAGTATCCAATACCTAGTTCTTAGTCCCTAGTATCCAATACCTAGTTCTTAGTCCATAGTATCCAGTCCCTAGGAATTAAAGCCTAGCACCTAGTTCTTAGTCCCTAGACCCTAGTAATTAATACCTAGTTACTATTTCCTGTTTCCTAGTAGTGCCTAGTACCTAGTACTAGTAAATAGTACCTAGTCGCTAGACCCTAGTACTTTGTGTAGTACCAGGTACCAGGTATTAGCCAGGTACTATTTACTAGCACTAGGCTAGTGCCTCGTACCTAGTACTTCACAAGGTGGCTAGTGCACCTACCAGTACTCAATATGCACTCTCGTACTAGCCTAAATGTGCTAGCATGGGGTCGATTCGCCGCCCCAGCCATCTACAACCTACTACCACTCACCTAAGTTACCACTCTAGCCTCTAGAATTTCTAGGTCACCTAGAAGACTGTAATTATCATGTTAGCTAATTGATGATCCAGGGTTATTAATGAGTGAGCTACCGGATTAGTTAATGTGTGTGTGTGTGAACCACTAACAACAGTGTGAACCACTAACAACAACAGTGTGAACCACTAACAACAGTGTGAACCACTAACAACAGTGTGAACCACTAACAACAACAGTGTGAACCACTAACAACAGTGTGAACCACTAACAACAGTGTGAACCACTAACAACAGTGTGAACCACTAACAACAGTGTGAACCACTAACAACAGTGTCAACCACTAACAACAGTGTCAACCACTAACAACAGTGTCAACCATTAACAACAACAGTGTGAACCACTAACAACAGTGTGAACCACTAACAACAGTGTGAACCACTAACAACAGTGTCAACCACTAACAACAACAGTGTGAACCACTATCACATTGAAGCACCTGGGAGAGTAAAGCACCTGGGAGTGAAGCACCTGGGAGAGTAAAGCACCTGGGAGTGAAGCACCTGGGAGAGTGAAGCACCTAGAGCAGTGAAGCACCTGGGAGAGTGAAGCACCTGGGATAGTGAAGCACCTGGGAGTGAAGCACCTGGGAAAGTAAAGCACCTGGGAGAGTGAAGCACCTGGGAGTGAAGCACCTGGGAGAGTGAAGCACCTAGAGCAGTGAAGCACCTGGGAGAGTGAAACAACTGGGAGAGTGAAGCACCTGGGAGAGTGAAGCACCTAGAGCAGTGAAGTACCTGGGAGAGTGAAGCACATGGGAGAGTGAAGCAACTAGAGCAGTGAAACACCTGGGAGAGTGAAGCACCTGGGAGAGTGAAGTACCTAGAGCAGTGAAGCACTTGGGAGAGTGAAGCACCTAGATCAGTGAAGCACCTGAGAGAGTGAAGCACCTGGGAGAGTAAAGCACCTGGGAGAGTGAAGCACCTAGAGCAGTGAAGCACCTGGGAGAGTGAAGCACCTGGGAGAGTGAAGCACCTAGAGCAGTGAAGCACCTGGGAGAGTGAAGCACCTAGAGCAGTGAAGCACCTGGGAGAGTGAAGCACCTGGGAGAGTGAAGCACCTAGAGCAGTGAAGCACCTGGGAGAGTGAAGCACCTAGAGCAGTGAAGCACCTGGGAGAGTGAAGCACCTAGAGCAGTGAAGCACCTGGGAGAGTGAAGCACCTGGGAGAGTGAAACACCTGGGAGAGTGAAGCAACTAGAGCAAACACCTGGGAGAGTGAAGCCCCTGGGAGAGTGAAGCACCTGGGAGAGTGAAGCACCTAGAACAGTGAAGCACCTGGGAGAGTGAAGCACCTAGAGCAGTGAAGCACCTGGGAGAGTGAAGCACCTAGAGCAGTGAAGCACCTGGGAGAGTGAAGCACCTAGAGCAGTGAAGCACCTGGGAGAGTGACGCACCTGGGAGTGAAGCACCTAGAGCAGTAAAGCACCTGGGAGAGTGAAGCACCTGGGAGAGAGAAGCACCTAGAGCAGTGAAGCACCTGGGAGAGTGAAGCACCTAGAGCAGTGAAGCACCTGGGAGTGAAGCACCTGGGAGAGTGAAGCACCTAGAGCAGTGAAGCACCTGGGAGAGTGAAGCACCTAGAGCAGTGAAGCACCTGGGAGAGTGAAGCACCTAGAACAGTGAAGCACCTGGGAGAGTGAAGCACCTAGAGCAGTGAAGCACCTGGGAGCGTGAAGCACCTAGAGGAGTGAAGCACCTGGGAGAGTGAAGCACCTAGAGCAGTGAAGCACCTGGGAGAGTGAAGCACCTAGAACAGTGAAGCACCTGGGAGAGTGAAGCACCTAGAGCAGTGAAGCACCTGGAGAGTAGCACAGAAGCACCTAGAGCAGTGAAGCACCTGGGAGAGTGAAGCACCTGGGAGAGTGAAGCACCTGAGGAAGCAAGTGAAGCACCTGGGAGAGTGAAGCACCTAGAGCAGTGAAGCACCTGGGAGAGTGAAGCACCTAGAGCAGTGAAGCACCTGGGAGAGTGAAGCACCTAGAGCAGTAGCACTGAGAGTGAAGCACCTGGGAGAGTGAAGCACCTAGAGCAGTGAAGCACCTGGAGAGAGTGAAGCACCTGGGGAGAGCAGTGAAGCACCTGGGAGAGTGAAGCACCTAGAGCAGTGAAGCACCTGGAGAGTGAAGCACCTAGAGCAAGTGAAGCACCTGGGAGAGTGAAGCACCTAGAGCAGTGAAGCACCTGGGAGATGAACACCTAGAGCAGTGAAGCACCTGGGAGAGTGAAGCACCTAGAGCAGTGAAGCACCTGGGAAGTGAAGCACCTGGGAGAGTGAAGCACCTAGAGCAGTGAAGCACCTGGGAGAGTGAAGCACCTAGAGCAGTGAAGCACCTGTGAGAGTGAATCACCTAGAGCAATGAAGCACCTGGGAGAGTGAAGCACCTAGAGCAGTGAAGCACCTGGGAGAGTGAAGCACCTAGAGCAGTGAAGCACCTGGGAGAGTGAAGCACCTAGAGCAGTGAAGCACCTGGGAGAGTGAAGCACCTAGAACAGTGAAGCACCTGGGAGAGTGAAGCACCTAGAACAGTGAAGCAAGAGAGTAGAAGGTACCTAGACACAGAGAGCAAGAGAGAGATAGAGAGAGAGAAGAGAAGAAGAGAGAGAGAGAGAGAGAGAGAGAGAGAGAGAGAGAGAAGGAGATGGAAATAATTTACAGTGTCATGTTGAAGGTGAGGTCAGCAGTAACTCAGAGATAATGATTAGATATGGAAGAAATTCTTGTCTCTCAGATTTATGAGGTTATCCCTGAGAGAGAGAGAGAGAGAGAGAGAGAGAGAGAGAGAGAGAGAGAGAGAGAGAGAGAGAGAGAGAGAGAGAGAGAGAGAGAGAGGCAGGAACGTGTTTAAGTGTGAGGTAGTCGCAGTGAATGCATATTTCAATGAGGTAAGTGTGGCATCATCAGGGAGGGAATTATCTCTCTCTCTCTCTTTCTCTCTTTGTCTCACTCTCTCTTTTTGTTTCTCTTTCACTCAAATTTTTTTACAGGGTTAAGAGTTCCCACAAACCAAGAGCTGTCTCTCTCCTTCTCTGTCTATCTGTCTCTTACTGTCTATCTGTCTCTCCCTGTCTATCTGTCTCTCCCTGTCTATCTGTCTCTCCCTGTCTATCTGTCTCTCCCTGTCTATCTGTCTCTCCCTTTCTCTCTCTCACTGTCATTTCCTTCTTTACAGTCTTACAAGGTTAAGATTCCTATCATTATTTACAATCTAACAACTCTTACCTACATCAGCTCATTTGAAAGCCTTTTTATTGTTATGAGACATACAATGATGAAGTTGGAGCCATCTATGGGCCATCTGTGGGCCAGCTGTGGGCCAGTTGTGAGCCATCTGTGGACCAGCTGTAGGTCAGCAATTTCATTTGATCAAGTGATTCATTTCATTGCTATCATATATTACCAACATGTTCCAGACTCGAGTCATCCTGGGAAGAAATGATCTCAGACGAAGTGATGTTCTGGAGAAGCTGCTGGCTGCCCGTCTTGTGGTGTAGAAGGGTACAGCCAGAGTCAAGTTACTGCTGGCTGCCCGTCTTGTGGTGTAGAAGCTCACTTCTCGCTGTTCTCGGAGTGAAGCCAAGTGTGGTACTTTGACAATATTGTCCTTGTACATAACAGTAAGGCCACCCACATCCCTCTGGTATTGAAGGCTCTGCTGAAATGACAGATCTTTCCAGGATGGGCAGGCAAACCAAGAAAGTGGAGCATACTCAAGGTGTGAGCGTACTTGTGCCTCGTACAGGATCTTGCAACCTCTACTGTCAAGCAGATGTGAGATACGTCGAAGTGCTGTAAACTTCCTGGCTGCCTTGTTTGCAAGATTTACAACGTGGTTCTTCATGGTCAGTTTGGAGTTAAATTTCACCCCAAGGATATCAACTTCGTCCTCGGGTACCAACACTCTCCCATTCATTCTTACTACTGCTCCAGCATTACCATCATGGTGCCTAGAGACCATCGTCATTTGTGTTTTCTCAGAAGCAAATGTTATCTGCCATTGTTTACCCCTGTAAGCTGGTTATTGATGTAACTTAGAGCAGCTGGCATTTCCTCTCTTGGATAAGTAAATGTCAGAGTACAGTCGTCTGCATATGCATGGGATTCTGGGATGAGATGAAGGTCATTGAAGTAGACATTACATAACAATGGTCCAAGCACACTTCCTTGTGGAACACTTGTACCAACAGTACCACTAGTACACTTCCCTCTGGAACACTTGTACCACTAGGATGTCTTGCTGACTCTGTCCCATTAAGAACTACACTTAGAGATCTACCTTAAAGGTAATCACTGGGGAGACATGTAGTGTAGAGCTGCAATTCCCAGTGCTTGCAGTTTTGCCAAGAGTCTCTGGTGCGACAACGGTCGGAAGCACCAGCAATGTCCAGTGCTACTACACACCTACTTTGGATTCATCCAGTGACTGTTGCCACTTAGTGGAGAGGTTTAACAACAGATCAGCAGCAGGGTGACCTTTTCTGAAGCCATATTGACGGTCACAAAGTAGTGAGTGGTAGTCAAAAAACTCTGTCATTTGTCTTGAGATTATTGTCTCAAGAATCTTGCCAGTGATTGACAGGAGCGACACTGGTCTGTACTTGATGATTTCTACTCTGCTCTTCTTTTTGTGAGCAGCGACTACATTTGCCTTTTTCCACAGAGAAGACCATTTACACTGTGGTGATAGATACGGGTTAGAAGTGCTGCTAGCTGGTCTGCACATCTACCCAGCAATCTTGGGCTCAACTTATCTGGGCCCACAGCTTTTTCCTGGTCCAGCGGCTAGCCAAGGAGGGTCCCTAGCTGGATCAGGAACTTGCATCTTGGCAGCAAAGTGTTCAACAAAGAGGTCAGCTTTCTGATGACTGCTAGTAGAGATAGTCCCATCCTGTCGATTTAGAAGTGGAATAAGTTCATCTGGTAAATAACCTTGTCTGTCCTTGACCAAGGACCACCAGGTTTTGGAGTCCACTCTACCTGATGCCAACTTTCTTTTGTGTCAGCCTCCCATCTAGAGATGGCCCACTTTTGGACCTTTCCTGTTTGTCTACAGGCTTGCTTGTGCAGGTTGTTGTTATAGATAGTGGGCTCTTATACCTTGTACTTAGCAGTAGCAATCTCTCTGCAACGAAAGCCGAACCACAGTTGATCTGTAGGCTTCGTCACATACTGCCAGTGAGGGATGTATTTTTGTTGTAGATTAAGGATGTGTCCAGTTGTTAACATCCCCTTGGAGAAGAGCATTCCAATTTGAGGCTCCGAGTTCAGAGCAAAGGTCTGGCCAGGTTCCTCCTTTCCCACAGCCAGGTTGTACATGTGGACTCCTCACCTCGTTCTTTTAGGATCTTCAGTGTCGTAAAAAACAGCCTTGTGGTCAGACGATCCTATATAACCAAGGTGTTGACAAGTGACTATACCTTCCGACACATCACTCACTACTGGGTCGAGGGAGGAGCCAGAGATGTGAGTACGGAAATCACCGACATTTCTCATGTCAAACACTGCAAGAAGGTAATCAAAGTCCCTCTGTATAAGATGTTACTTGAGGTTACCAGCAATTATAATATGTTGACAACTGAGCTCAAGTAGAAGGGAGTCCATAAGTTGCATCATTAAGTTGATGGGGTCTTCATGTTGCCACTCAGGTCTGTACATTGTTCATGCTAGTACAGAGGTGCTGTACATTGTTCATGCTAGTACAGAGGTGCTGTACATTGCACATGCTAGTACAGAGGTACTAGTGTTTATACTTAGCTTCATAAGCATTGTCACTAGGGGAATAGGGTTGTCAACATCTTTCATTAGTTTAATCAGTCTAAATCAAAGTAACCATTCCTAACCTGCAGTAGACAGTGTTCTACCATACCATCTACCAGGTAGACAACCCAGTCATCTACCAGCTCACCTACTCAACCACAATCAACCCTAACACCTTCAACTGTCAATCTGAAAGCTTTGACCCAATTAACTATTAGTGATGGCAATTTGCATCTGGGAATTATACCAGGCTAGTAAAATACTTGTAATATTGCTGAGAGATATTGGTAATATTACTGAGAGATGCTGGTAATATTACACAGCTGGCCCACAGCTTGTACACAGCTGGCCCACAGCTGACACACAGGAGGCCCACAGCTTGCACACAGCTGGCCCACAGCTTGCACACAGCTGGCTCACAGCTGGCTCCAGCTTCACCCTATTCCCTAATTGTATATCTCATAAGAATAAAAAGGCTTTAAAATGAGAGAATGAGAGAGTGAGAGAAAGAAAGAGTAAGAGAGGAGAGAGAGAGAGAGAGAGAGAGAGAGAGAGCTGTTTAGAAGGATGAGAGAGAGAGTAGAGAAGAGAGGAGATGAGAGAGAGAGCTAGGTTTAACAGGCTTGTGATATAATTAACTTTACTGGAGGCGTGGACAACACAACAGGTTTCCAAGTATTGATCCTCTCTCTCTCTCTCTCTCTCTCTCTCTCTCTCTCTCTCTCTCTCTCTCTCTCTCTTTGTCTCTCTCTCTGTCTCTCTCTCTGTCTTCTCTCTCTGTCTCTCTCTCTCTCTGTCTCTCTCTCTCTCTCTCTCTCTCTCTCTCTCTCTGTCTCTCTCTCTCCAGTACATTCACCCAGTTAATACAATATTATACAACAATACAACATAATACATCAGAGAAAGTGGTATAAAGAAAGCGGCAGATAGAAAGTGATAGAAAGGGGTGAATAGAAAGTGATAGAAAGAAAGGTGCAGATAGAAAGAAAGGAGTGGATAGAAAGTGCTAGAAAGGGGTGAATAGAAAGTGATAGAAAGAAAGGTGCAGATAATAAGGAGTGGATAGAAAGTGCTAGAAAGAAAGGTGCAGATAATAAGGAGTGGAGAGAAAGCGATAGAAAGGGGTGGATAGAAAGTGATATAAAGAAAGGGGTGGATAGAAAGTGATAGAAAGAAAGGGGTGGATAGAAAGTGATAGAAAGAAAGGGGTGGATAGAAAGTGATAGAAAGAAAGGGTGGATAGAAAGTGATAGAATGAAAGGGGTGGATAGAAAGTGATAGAATGAAAGGGGTGGATAGAAAGTGATAGAAAGAAAGGGGTGGATAGAAGTGATAGAAAGAAAGGGGATAGAGGATAGAATGAAAGGGGTGGATAGAAAGTGATAGAAAAGGAGTAGATAGAAAGTGATAGAAAGAAAGGGGTAGGTAGAGTGATAGAAAGATAGTAGATAGAAAGTGATAAAAAGTAGTAGATAGAAAGTGATAGAAAAGGAGTAGATAGAAAGTGATAGAAAGGAATAGAAAGTGATAGAAAGAAAGGGGTAGATAGAAAGTGATAGAAAGAACCGGGTAGATAGAAAGTGATAGAAAGAAAAGGGTAGGTAGAGTGATAGAAAGAAGTAGATAGAAAGTGATAGAAAGTAGTAGATAGAAAGTGATAGAAAGAGAGTGATGAGATGAAAGAGTGATAGAAAGAGTAAATAGAAAGGATAGTAAATAAATAATAAGAGTTAGAACCTGTATGAAGACTGAGGAGACAGCTAAAACACATGGTCCTGGTCTGGAGACCTGGGTCCAGGCCTGAGTCCTGACCTGGTCCATGGCCTGGTCCTAGACCTGGTCCATGACCTGGTCCATGGCCTGGTCCTAGACCTGGTCCATGACCTGGTCCTGGACCACTGCCAGCTATCCCTCCCTCCTCCCATCTCTCTCTCTTTGTATCCTTGAGAACTTTCAAGAGATTTTCTACTACAAGAGATGGGTCTAGGACCAGAGTGGTCTAGGACCAGAGTGGTCTAGGCCCAGAGTGGTCTAGACCCAGAGTGGTCTAGGACCAGAGTGGTCTAGGCCCAGAGTGGTCTAGGCCCAGAGTGGTCTAGGCCCAGAGTGGTCTAGGCCCAGAGTGGTCTAGACCCAGAGTGGTCTAGGCCCAGAGTGGTCTAGGCCCAGAGTGGTCTAGGCCCAGAGTGGTCTAGGCCCAGAGTGGTCTAGGCCCAGAGTGGTCTAGGACCAGAGTGGTCTAGGCCCAGAGTGGTCTAGGCCCAGAGTGGTCTAGGCCCAGAGTGGTCTAGGCCCAGAGTGGTCTAGGACCAGAGTGGTCTAGGACCAGAGTGGTCTAGGCCCAGAGTGGTCTAGGCCAGAGTGGCAGTGGTCTAGGACCAGAGTGGTCTAGGACCAGAGTGGTCTAGGACCAGAGTGGTCTAGGCCCAGAGTGGTCTAGGACCAGAGTGGTCTAGGACCAAGTGGTCTAGGACCAGAGTGGTCTAGGACCAGAGTGATCTAGGACCAGAGTGGTCTAGGACCAGGCTGGTCTAGGACAAAGCTGATCTAGGACCAGGCTGGTCTAGGACCAGAGTAGTCTAAGACCAGAGTAGTCTAGGACCAGAGTAGTCTAGGACCAGATTGGTCTTGGACCGGGCTGTGTTGGACCGGGCTGGTGTTGGACCAAGCTGGTCTAGGACCAGAGTGGTCTTGGACCGGGCTGGTGTTGGACCAGGCTATTGTTGGATCAGGCTGGTGTTGGACCAGGCTGGTCTGGACAGAGCTGGTCTAGGACCAGGCTGGTTGGACCGGGTGGTTTAGGACCAGGCTGGTGTTGGATCAGGCTGGTGTTGGACCAGGCTGGTGTTGGACCAGGCTGGTGTTGGACCAGGCTGGTGTTGGACTAGGCTGGTGTTGGACCGGGCTGGTGTTGGACCAGGCTGGTGTTGGACAGGCTGGTTGGACCGGTGTTGACCGGTGGTTTGGACCAGGCTGGTGTTGGACCAGGTGGTTGACCAGGCTGGTTTGACCAGCTGTTGGACCAGGCTGGTGTTGGACCAGGCTGGTGTTGGACTAGGCTGGTGTTGGACTAGGCTGGTGTTGGACCAGGCTGGTGTTGGACCAGGCTGGTGTTGGACCGGGCTGGTGTTGGACTAGGCTGGTGTTGACCGGGCTGGTGTTGGACCAGGCTGGTGTTGGACAGGCTGGTGTTGGACTAGGCTGGTGTTGGACAGGCTGGTGTTGGACCAGGCTGGTGTTGGACTAGGCTGGTGTTGGACCAGGCTGGTGTTGGACTGGGCTAGTGTTGGACTAGGCTGGTGTTGGACCAGGCTGGTGTTGGACTCAGGCTGGTGTTGGACCGGGCTGGTGTTGGACCAGGCTGGTTGGATCAGGCTGGTGTTGGACAGGCTGGTGTTGACTAGGCTGGTGTTGGACAGGCTGGTAGTTGGACCAGGCTGGTGTTGGACTCAGGCTGGTGTTGGACAGGCTGGTGTTGGACCAGGCTGGTGTTGGACTCAGGCTGGTGTTGGACCTGTTGGTGTTGACCAGGCTGGTGTTGGACCAGGCTGGTGTTGGACAGTGGTGTTGACCAGGTGGTGTTGGACTAGGCTGGTGTTGGACCAGGCTGGTGTTGGACAGCTGGTTGACTAGCTGGTGTTGGACCTGGCTGGTGTTGGACCAGGCTGGTGTTGGACTAGGCTGGTGTTGGACTAGGCTGGTGTTGGACCAGGCTGGTGTTGGACCAGGCTGGTGTTGGATCAGGCTGGTGTTGGACCAGGCTGGTGTTGGACCTGGCTGGTGTTGGACCAGGCTGGTGTTGGACCATGGTGTTGGACCAGGTTGGAGTTGGACCAGGCTGGTGTTGAACCGGGCTAGTGTTGGAACAGGCTGGTCATGAACCAAGGTGATCTTGGACCGGGTTGGTCTGGTGCTTGCCTAATAAACCAGACTGTTGCTACTGGTGGCTTGCTTGATCTGCCTCACACACACACACCAGGAGCTATGACCCGATCCCTGCAACCACAATTAGGTGAGTACACACACACACACACAGAACATACACATACAAACACTACCAGGTATTACTGATCTAACAACAGCAATACCCAGGTTTAATCCCAGGGAGGAGGTAGTTCATCAAGGTGACTCCATAACGACACAGCTTTAACAGTGAATTATGACTAAATATCCTGTTGAATAATCCAGGGATAAGAGAAAGTTGAGTTATGGCAGTGGACGATAGCCGGGGGGAAAGTTGAGTTATGGCAGTGGACGATAGCCGGGGGGAAAGTTGAGTTATGGCAGTGGACGATAGCTGGGGAAAGTTGAGTTATGGCAGTGGACGATAGCCGGGGGGAAAGTTGAGTTATGGCAGTGGACGATAGCCGGGGAAAGTTGAGTTATGGCAGTGGATGATAGCCGGGGAAAGTTGAGTTATGGCAGTGACGATAGCCGGGGAAAGTTGAGTTATGGCAGTGGACGATAGCCGGGGAAAGTTGAGTTATGGCAGTGAGACGATAGCTGGGGAAAGTTGAGTTATGGCAGTGGACGATAGCCGGGGGATATCCTTCCATTCTGGGATGGATATCTTTACTGAAAGCTTAGGATAACAGGAGGGAACAGCAGTTATCCTGGATAATTTAATGATGTTACTGTAAGCTTAGGATAACACGATAACAGGAGGGAATAACAGTTATCCAGAGATGGATGTCTTAACTGATGTTGTCTGTGTGGTACATATACGTATATAATATATATTATATATATATATATATATATATTATATATATATAGAAAACACTATGAAAAAGAAGAATTCAAGCTAGTTACTCTTATCAAGGAACAATAGTTCTGATAATGATGTCTTTTCATGTGTTTACATATTTACCCTGTTACTGATCTTTCATATATATATATATATATATATATATATATATATATATATATATATATATATATATATATATATATATATATATATATATATATATAAAAAACAAAAATGGGGAATTGAATGATAGCTCTAGGCCTTTCGTGTTACAATCAACACATCATCAGGAGCTTGCAATGTTGAAAAAGGAGGAGGTCCAAGCAAATATGACCACAGGAAGCGCCTTTACTGGAGGCAGAGAGCCGTAGGCTGTAGGCAGGTGGCCGTAGACAGGAGGCAGGCAGGAAGTGCCCCCAGGCATACCAATACCCATAGCCAGAAAGGATGAATATTATAGCATTAGAAAAACAGCCAGCCCACCAGCAGTGTTATTGTCAGAACAGCCTGACGCACGTCACGTGGTAATTATCAAAATTTGCTTCAGACTATACTATCATATAAACAACTTTACTTAGGAATTTCCGCACCTCTAGAAAACGGATTTATTTAAAGGGACACTTTTAAAGGGAGACATCTGTAAGTTATACAAAGGGAGACAGCCATAGTTTATCTATCCCACGATAGATATGATATAAATGACTTGACATACCAAATATATAGATAGATCTGGTAATTGTCTTAGGAATAGCACCTCTAGAAAAGGGGCCCATTTAAAGGGACTCATTTAAAAGAGGAGGCATCTGTAATTTGAAGACGGCCATAGTTTATCTATCCCTCAGGATTTTGAGGCAAATGCTGGTTTAACATCAGAAAAGGCAGGAAAAACAGGCTAATTGCCCAGTGTGGACCTACACTTAAGACAGTCCTGTGTATAAGAACCCGATTTTTGATTATGTAAATTGTCTCAACTAAAATCAAATCTAATTTGATCAACCTGTCACTGTTATTGTACAAGGAATACTTTGCATGCTTTATAATTGGCGATTCTGCAATATTCCGTTCAAGCCAAGAGGACGAAGAGACAATGACTCTTGCAACTGACCAGTTTGTTGAGTTATTGCAATTTGTTGAGTTATTGCAAGCTCTACTGTGATTGAAAATTGTGTTCACGTCCTGTGCAGTATGTATCGAATAATGGTGTTGTGATATCCTAACATCTAGAGGATTGCCAGTCTGTCCCACACAGGATAAGTTGCAACCATTGCAACCAAGTCTGTAGACACCACCAACACACTGTTAGGGAGAATTCTTTATCACAATGCTAACAGTCCGTGAATTCTTAAAAACTGCTTTGTATGTTAAAAAGTTTAAGGGCATTCAGGAGGACAGATAACTTTTCATTGTATGGGAGAAGTAGCATAGTCTTGGCCTGAGATATTATCCTAGGCTGTGTTCTGAATTAAAGTTTTCCTAGCTGCCAGCAACGTAGATTCCCCGAACTATTTAGGGTACCTCAGTTTCATGGCAGTGTCAAATATTTTCTTAATTTCTTCATCTAGGAACTCCAGAAACACAGTAAGGAAAACACTCATTATAACTTTCGTCTTATGGTTGCAATAGTAGTGAATGTATCAACACACATTGGT
This sequence comes from Cherax destructor, assembly GCA_009830355.1. Lineage (NCBI taxonomy): Eukaryota > Metazoa > Arthropoda > Malacostraca > Decapoda > Parastacidae > Cherax > Cherax destructor. The sequence goes on from WNWK01004752.1 coordinate 60,633, forward strand.
GGTCTTCCTATATACTGTAAACATAAACTTTCTATCAACCCGGTGTATAAACACATCTATGAATGGAAGTTTACACTCCACCTCTTTCTCCACCGTGAATTTATTAGACGGGACCAAAAAGTTAAGTCTTGGTAAAAAATATATCGAGTCATATCATTCTGGCACAAACACAAGATGTCATCCACTATATCTGAACCATTTAGTTTTATAGGGTAGGATATTATTCAACAGGGTACCATGAGTTGAGAGTTGCTGGATGGAGTTGACTATTGTGAATTGAAATTTTGTAATAGTTGATGTCTGCTTTCTTTTCTTCTTGGTTTATAAACCAGTCAGGGTATCCTAATTTGGAGAATTGTGTTCTAAGGTTTTCTTTTTCTTGGTTTAAGTTTGATCTGCAGCATATCCTGAGTGTAGGTATACCTGAGAGGGTTTCGGGGGTCAACGCCCCCGCGGTTCAGTCAGAGACAAGACCTGACAGGCTTGACACAATGCTCTTCATCTGCAGTGAATAGTGGCTGTAGAAGAGAACACAGCTGGCAGTGTGGATGGCCTTCCTCTAAACTGAGAATTCATCCTGATTGTTATTTCTGGTGATAAGAACATCAAGGAATGGAAGTTGATTGTTTTCCATTCAACTTTGAACTGAATAGATGGTTGAGATTGTCAAAGACTGTTTCAAAGCTGCCCCAGTTGTCGTCCCATATGGTAAGGTATCAACGTATCTGTACCAGATCATCTCTGGAGGAATGATGCTGGGAAGGATGGTAGTGCCATAGTATTGAATATGACTTTTTAGCTTCACTCCAGAACCTGTCGTCTCACCAGCCACTGCTTGACACATCTCACCTCTACCAGGCCACCTCTAGCCTTCCCTATATATTCTGTATACAGACCAATTAATAATCTGACTTTCTGTCTGCATGTGAGTTATCATTGGTCACACACACACACACACACACACACACACACACACACACACACACACACACACACACACACACACACACACACACACACACACACACACACATATATATATATATAGTGTATAAGGTGGGACTGGGTAGAAGGTACAGTGGACCAAGACACAACTGTTACATCACGCACCTCACTTATAATTGGCAATACTCACGCAAGTCTCTCTCTCTTTCTCTATCTCTCTCTCTCTATCTATCTCTCTGTTCCCCTTCTACCTTTCTCTCTCCTAACCTTCCTATTTATTCCCTACCTTATTCCCTCCCTCCCTTCCTTCCCTTACATTTTAAACTCCTCCCTCCTTCCCTCTCTCCCTCCTTCCCTCTCTCCCTCCTTCCCTCTCTCCCACCTTCCCCTCTCCCCTCCCCTCTCCCCTCCCCTCCTACCTCAAATAACAGGTTTGGGTAAATTCATTAGCACTAAGGTAAATCTTAATGACCTGGCCTGCAGGCATTTGTCACTGACGTAATTGTTGCTGCTGGAACAGCAGTAATTACCGCATTACAGCCCCCTCTGCTGTAATGTACTACCTCACGCTACCCCTCACCCGCTGTACGAGTGCTCATGTACACCTTACATGTACATTTCATCACCCAAGTGCAGTTGATAGCCTTCAACCCCACCAAAAGGGTTGTTGAGGTGGTGTGGACGTCTCACACACTTGTGTTCCAGTCAAGATACGAACACCAAGAGCGGCATCATTATTGGACTTTCCCTAAGAGCATAATACCCAATTTGCTGTCCGCAGTTTCATAACGAGTGTACAAATATACACCTTCACCCAGCTGCAGTGTTCTGCTCACAGTATTACAGCCAGGTTGTACTGAATCATCAACCTGTGTAACACTGACACACACCATGGCCACTCAGTGTAACACTGACACACACCATGGCCACACAGTGTAACACTGACACACACCATGGCCACACAGTGTAACACTGACACACACCATGGCCACACAGTGTAACACTGACACACACCATGGCCACACTGTAACACTGACACACACCATGGCCACACAGTGTAACAGTCACACATCATGGCCACAGAGTGTAACACTGACACACACCATGGCCACACAGTGTAACACTGACACACACCATGGCCACTCAGTGTAACACTGTCATACATCATGACCACACAGTGTAACACTGTGACACACCATGGCCACACAGTGTAACACTGACACACATCATGACCAAACAGTGTAACACTGACACACTTCATGACCACAAAGTGTAACACTGTTACACACCATTGCCACACATTGTAACACTGTCACACACCATGGCCACACAGTGTAACACTGTTACACACCATGGCCACACAGTGTAACACTGTCACACATCATGATCACAAAGTGTAACACTGTTACACACCATGGCCACACAGTGTAACACTGTCACACACCATGGCCACACAGTGTAACACTGTCACACATAATGACCACACAGTGTAACACTGTCACACACCATGGCCACACAGTGTAACACTGTCACACATCATGACAACAAAGTGTAACACTGTTACACACCATGGCCACACAGTGTAACACTGTCACACATCATGGCCACACAGTGTAACACTGTTACACACCATGGCCACGCACTGTAACACTGTCACACATCATGACCACAAAGTCTAACACTGTTACACACCATGGCTACACAGTGTAACACTGTCACACACCATGGCCACACAGTGTAACACTGTCACACATCATGACCACACAGTGTAACACTGTGACACACTATGACCACACAGTGTAACACTGACACACATCATGACCACACAGTGTAACACTGTGACACACTATGACCACACAGTGTAACACTGACACACATCATGACCAAACAGTGTAACACTGACACACATCATGGCCACACAGTGTAACACTGACACACACCATGGGCACACAGTGTAACACTGTCACACATCATGACCACAAAGTGTAACACTGTTACACACCATGGCCACACAGTGTAACACTGACATACACTATAACTACTGCTACCACCACAACTACTATACTACTACCACAACTACTACTACCACCACAACTACTACCTACAACGATTATATTATTTGCACCTCACTCTGAGCCTATATATATATACCCTCTGTGTCCATGTATTGTTAGTAAAGGCTTGTCGAAGCTCCTGGAGAGCGAAACGTCACCACAGTGTCACATTAGTTACACTTGTGTCCTACCTAACATCACACTCATCAACGTTAAAAATATTTCTTGTATTTATATTAATGATAGCTGAAAGGCCTTTCGTGTTGCAGTCAACACGTCGTCAGGCGCTTGCAATGTTGCAGAAATAAAGTAGGAAGTGAAGGTAGGTTGGTTCATAATGCCAAGCAGAGTGCCAAGTAGAACGCCAATCAGAGTGCCAAGCAGAGTGCCAAGCAAAAACACCAGCAGACACTACTCTGCCACAAGACAACATGAACAACATTTACCACAGTACAAAAATAATTTAAGAATCCAGCTTAAAGTTATGTACACTAATATAACCATAAGTGCTAAACCCACACGGGTCGGACAGCGAAGGTTATACCTGGAGTATACCTGGAGAGGGTTTCGGGGGTCAACGCCCACGCGGCCGGTCTGAGACCAGGCCACAATGATCTCAATAATAAAAAGTCAAGTTTGTACAATCCAAGACTATTATTATATAGTGAAGGTTGATCTTTCCAGCCAAGACGAACCAGGAACCAGGAACCAAGAACCAGGAACAAGGAACCAGGAGAAAGCAACAAGGAACCAGGAGAAAGCAACAAGGAACCAGGAACCCGGAACAAGGAATAAGGAACTAAGAACCAGCAACCAGGAACCAAAAACAAGAAACAAGAACCAGGAACCAAAAACCAGGAACAAGGAACCAATAATAAGGAACCAGGAACAAGGAACCAGGAGAAAGCAACAAGGAACCAGGAGAAAGCAACCAGGAACCCGGAACAAGGAACCAGGAACCAGGAACATACACCTCTTATTCTGAACACACTGAGATGTACACCTCTCACTGTGTACACTCAGCCCCATACGTTACATCAAACCCGGGAATCGAACCATGGTTCCTACGGTTGTGAGCCGCCAGCATTACCAATGACGGAAGGTGCAGACAGGTCAAATAGACACTGAGTGACACAGACAGACAGGTGACAGCAGACAAGCACAGCTGTCTAGAATCTCTCAGAGATCTCAATAAAGTAATCTATATTATTAGTAAAGGAGAGAGAATAAAGATAGGAGTAAGTAGGAGAGAGAATAAACATAGGGGTAAGTAGGAGAGAGAATAAAGATAGGAGTAAGTAGGAGAGAGAATAAAGATAGGAGTAAGTAGGAGAGAGAATAAAGATAGGGGTAAAGATGAGAAAGAATAAAGAGAAAATGAGAAAGATAGAGACGGAGACAGAGAGAGACAGCGTGTGTGTATGTGTACTCACCTAATTGAAGTTGCAGGGGTCGAGTCACAACTCCTGGCCCCTCCTCTTCACTGGTCGCCACTAGGTCACTCTTCCCGGTCTATGAGCTTTATCATACCTCTTCTTAAAGCTATGTATGGATCCTGCCTCCACTACATCACGTCTGTGTGTGTGAGTTCGTATGTGTACTCACCTAATTGTGGTTGCAGGGGTCGAGACTCAGCTCCATCTACCATCCATGTTGTGTGTGTGTGTTTTGTGTGTGTGTGTGTGTGTGTGTGTGTGTGTGTTGTGTGTTGTTGTGTGTGTGTGTGTATGTGTGTGTTGTGTGTGTGTGTGTGTATGTGTGTGTGTGTGTGTGTGTGTGTGTTGTGTGTGTGTGTGAGTGTGTGTTGTGTGTGTGTGTTGTGTGTTGTGTGTGTGTGTGTGTGTGTGTGTGTGTTGTGTGTGTGTGTGTGTGTGTGTGTGTGTGTGTGTTGTGTGTGTTGTGTGTGTGTGTGTGTGTGTGTGTGTGTTGTGTGTGTTGTGTGTGTGTTGTGTGTGTGTTGTGTGTGTGTTGTGTGTATGTTGTGTGTGTGTGTTGTGTGTGTGTGTTGTGTGTGTGTTGTGTGTGTACTCACCTAATTGTGTTTGCAGGGGTCGAGACTCAGCTTCTGGCCCCGCCTCTTCGCTGTCCGCTACTGGGTCTCTGCTCTCCCTGCTCCATGAGCTTTATCATACCTTGTCTTAAAACTATGTATGGTTCCTGCCTCCACTATATCTTTCTCTAGACTATTCCACTTCCTGACTACTCTGTGGCTGAAGAAATGCTTCCTAACATCCCTCTGACTCATCTGAGTCTTCAGCTTCCAGTTGTGTCCCCTTGTTTCTGTGTTCCCTCTCTGGAACATCCTGTCACTGTCTACCTTGTCAATTCCCCGCAGTATTTTGTATGTCGTTATCATGTCTCCTCTGACCCTTCTTTCCTCCAGTGTTGTTAGTCCTATTTCCTTCAACCTTTCTTCATAGGACAGACCCCTGAGTTGTGGAACTAACCTTGTCGCAAACCTTTGCACTTTCTCTAGTTTCTTTACTTGCTTGACCAGCTGTGAGTTCCAGACTGGTGCTGCATATTCTAGTATGGGCCTGACGTACACGGTGTACAGTGTCTTGAACGATTCCTTGTTAAGGTAACGGAACGCTAATCTTAGGTTTGCCAGTCGCCCATATGCTGCCGCAGTTATCTGGTTGATGTGTGCCTCCGGAGACGTGCTTGGCGTTATACTCACCCCAAGGTCTTTCTCCTTTGCCGAGGTTTGTAGCCTTTGTCCGCCTAGCCTGTACTCTGTCAGCGGTCTTCTTTGCCCTTCTCCGATCTTCATGACTTTGCATTTGGTGGGGTTAAATTCGAGAAGCCAGTTGCTAGACCAGATGTCAAGCTTGTCCAGGTCTGTCTGAAGTCCTGCTTTGTCCTCCTCCGATGTGATTCTCCTCATTAATTTCACATCATCTGCGAACAGAGACACTTCTGAGTCTATCCCGTCCGTCATGTCGTTTACATATACCAAGAATAACACTGGTCCTAGGACTGACCCCTGCGGTACACCGCTCGTCACAGGCGCCCACTGTGATACCTCATCACGCACCATGACCCGTTGTTGCCTCCCTGTGAGGTATTCCCTGATCCATTCCAGTGCCCTTCCTGTTATACACGCTTGTTCTTCTTGTGTGTGTGTTGTGTGTGTGTTGTGTGTGTGTTGTGTGTGTGTTGTGTGTGTGTGTTGTGTGTGTGTCGTGTGTGTGTTGTGTGTGTTGTGTGTGTGTGTGTGTGTGTGTTAGTTACCATTTTGTCCTAGGCACATGTCGATTAGACACTAGGCCTGTTGTATGTGTGTGTGTGTGTGTGTGTGTGTGTGTGTGTACTCACCTATTTGTACTCACCTATTTGTGGTTGCAGGGGTCGAGTCATAGCTCCTGGCCCCGCCTCTTCACTGATTGCTACTAGGTCCTCTCTCTCCCTGCTCCATGAGCTTTATCAAACCTAGTCTTAAAACTATGTATGGTCCCTGCCTCCACTATGTCGCTTTCTAAGCTATTCCACTTCCTGACAACTCTATGACTGAAGAAATACTTCCTAACATCCCTTTGACTCATAGGAGTCTTCAACTTCCAATTATGACCCTTGTTTCTGTGTCCCTCTCTGGAACATCTTGTCTCTGTCCACCTTATCTATTCCTCGCAGTATTTTATATGTCGTTATCATGTCTCCCTAACCCTCCTGTCCTCTAGTGTCGTCAGGCCGATTTCCCTTAACCTTTCTTCGTAGGACAATCCCCTTAGCTCTGGGACTAGTCTTGTTGCAAACCTTTGCACTTTCTCTAATTTCTTGACGTGCTTGACCAGGTGTGGGTTCCAAACCGGTGCTGCATACTCCAGTATGGGCCTGACGTATATGGTATACAGAGTCTTGAATGATTCCTTAGTGAGGTATTGGAACGCTATTCTTAGGTTTGCCAGCCGCCCGTATGCTGCAGCAGTTATCTGATTGATGTGTGCCTCAGGAGATGTGCTCGGTATTATACTCACCCCAAGATTTTTTTCTTTGAGTGAGGCTTGCAGTCTTTGGCCACCTAGACTATACTCTGTCTGCGGTCTTCTTTGCCCTTCCCGATATTCATGACTTTACATTTGGCAGGGTTAAATTCAAGGAGCCAGTTACTGGACCAGGCTTGCAGCCTGTCCAGGTCTCTTTGTAGTCCTGCCTGATCCTCGACTGATTTTATTCTTCTCATTAACTTCACATCATCTGCAAACAGGGACACTTCTGAGTCTATCCCTTCCGTTATGTCATTCACATATACCAAAAACAGTACAGGTCCTAGGACTGACCCTTGTGGAACTCCACTCGTCACAGGTGCCCACTCTGACATCTCGTCACGTACCATGACTCGTTGTTGCCTCCTGTCAGATATTCTCTGATCCATTGCAGTGTTTTTCCTGTTACGTGTGCCTGATCCTTTAGCTTTTGCATTAACCTCTTGTGAGGAACTGTGTCGAACGCCTTCTTGCAGTCCAAAAATGCAGTCTATCCACCCCTCTCTCTCGTGTCTTACTTCTGTTACCTTATCATAAAACTCCAGTAGGTTTGTGACACAGGATTTTCCTTCCCTGAAACCGTGCTGGTTGTCGTTTATAAGCTTGTGTCTTTCTAGGTGCTCCACCATTCTCCTCCTGATGATCTTCTCCATGACTTTGCATACTATACACGTCAGTGACACAGGTCTGTAGTTTAATGCCTCGTGTCTGTCTCCTTTCTTAAAAATTGGGACTACATTTGCCATCTTCCACGCCTCAGGTAGTTGCCCAGTTTCAATGGATGTTTTGAAGATTTGTGTTAGTGGCACACACAACATCTCTGCTCCCTCTCTAAGGACCCACGGAGAAATGTTGTCCGGTCCCACCGCTTTTGAGGTATCAAGTTCACATAGCAGCTTCTTCACCTCCTCCTCGGTTGTGTGTATTTCATCCAGCACTTGTTGGTGTGTGTGTGTGTGTGTTGTGTGTATACCATAATGACTCTATTAATGAACTAAGACATTAAAAAAAGCCTTTTTCACTGCCATTTTCACTGCCTTTTATGACCCGGTTCATTCAGTATTGTCTGAAAAAATCAACAATAACACGAATTGATATTTTTAATTAAAAAATATTCAGTGTTTGTTACTTAAGATTAGTTAATTGTTGAGAGAGAGAGAGAGAGAGAGAGAGAGAGAGAGAGAGAGAGAGAGAGAGAGAGAGAGAGAGAGAGAGAGAGAGAGAGAGAGAAAGGTAATCCTTAATCTAGGTAGAAGTAGATAGGTCCTCTGGGTAGACAACTCACTGTGTACTTTCCATGTACTCTGCTATGAACTCTCACTCTTACCTTCAACATATCTACCATCTATTGTCTACCATCTACCATCTATTATCTACCATCTATTGTCTACCATCTATTGTTTACCATCTACCATCTATTGTCTACCATCTATTGTTTACCATCTACCATCTATTGTCTACCATCTATTCTAATATATACAATATACCATCTACTATATCTACCATTTACCAGGTACTCCCTGGTACTTCTTTGTGCTACCTGATACTCTGGTACTTCCTGGTACTCTCTGGTACTTTCTGGTGCTACCTCATACTCCCTGGTACTTCCTGGTACTCCCAGATACATCCATGTACTCCCTGGTACTCCCAGATACATCCATGTACTTTCTGGTACTCCCTGGTACTCCCAGATACATCCTTGTACTCCCTGGTACTCCCAGATACATCCATGTACTCCCTGGTACCTTCTGGTACTGTGGTACTTCCTGATACTCTCAGCTACTTCATGTTACTCCCTGGTAGGTAATGCTACTCCCTGGTACGTCCTGGTACTCTCTGGTACTCCCAGATACATCCATGTACTCCCTGGTACTTCCTGGTACTCCCAAATACATCCATGTACTCCCTGGTACTTCCTGGTACTCCCAGATACATCCATGTACTCCCTGGTACTCCCAGATACATCCATGTACTTCTTGCTACTTCCTGGTACTCCCAGATACATCCATGTACTTTCTGGTACTCCCTGGTACTCCCAGATACATCCTTGTACTCCCTGGTACTCCCAGATACATCCATGTACTCCCTGGTACCTTCTGGTACTGTGGTACTTCCTGATACTCTCAGGTACTTCATGTTACTCCCTGGTACGTAATGCTACTCCCGGTACGTCCTGGTACTCTCTGGTACTCCCAGATACATCCATGTACTCCCTGGTACTTCCTTGTACTCCCAGATACATCCATGTACTCCCTGGAACTTCCTGGTACTCCCAGATACATCCATGTACTCCATGGTACTCCCAGATACATCCATGTACTTCTTGCTACTTCCTGGTACTCCCAGATACATCCATGTACTTTCTGGTACTTCCTGGTACTCCCAGATACATCCATGTACTCTCTGGTACCTTCTGGTACTTCATGTAACTCCCTGGTACGTAGTGCTACTCCCTGGTACGCCTTGGTACTCTCTGGTACTCCCAGATACTTCCATCTACTACCTGTTATTTTCTGGTACTCTAATACTTCTTCGTACACCCTAGTACTCTTAGGTACTAGTTGGTACTCCGTGGTACTTCCAGGTACTCCCAGGTACTTCCACCTATTACGTGTTGCATCAAGGTACTCAAAAATACTTTCTCGTACACCCTAGTACTCTTAGAAACTAGTTGGTACTCCGTGGTACTTCCTGGTACTCCCAGATACTTCCTGGCACTCCCAGGTACTTCCAAACTCTTCCAGGTAATTACAGTTACTCCCAGATACCTCCAGGTACTCACTGGTACTCCCAGATACTACATGGTATGTCTAGGTACTCCCAGGTACTCTCAGATACTTCCAGGTACTTGTAAAAACGTCTAGGTACTCCCAGATACTGGCAGGTTCTCCCAGGTACTTCCAGGTACTCCTAGATCCGTCCAGTGCTCCCAGGTACTTCCAGATATCTAAAGGTACTCCCAGGTACTCCCATATTCTCTCAGGTACTCCCTGGTTCTTGGTTCTTGCAGGTACTACCATATTATCCCAGGTACTCCCCGGAAATTTCACGTACTCCCAAGTGCTCCCTGGTATATTATCCCAGGTACTTCCTGGTACTTTCACGTACCACAAGGTACTCCCTGATATATCATCCTAGGTACTCCCTGGTATTTGCAGGTATTCCCATATTCTCCCAGGTATTCCCTGGTACTTTCACGTGCTTCCAGGCATTCCCAGGTACTCTCTGGTACTTGCAGGTACTCACATATTCTACCAGGTACTCCCTGGTATTTCCAGGTACTCCCATATTCTCCTACGTACTCTCTAGTACTCCCAGGTACACCCATAATCTCATACGTACTCCCTGGTACTCCAAGGTACTTTCCTGTAACACTTTCTGGACAGTATTGACGGTGGTATTGACAAGGTATCTGGGATATATTGACTGAGCCTTCACTACCATGACAGTGAATGACAGGTAGTGTTATATACACTGTGTGGCACTACACTGTGTGGCACTATACTGTGTGGCACTACACTGTGTGGCACTACACTGTGTGGCACAACACTGTGGCACTACACTGTGTGGCACTACACTGTATGGCACTACACTGTGTGGCACTACACTGTGTGGCACTACACTGTGTGGCACTATACTGCGTGGAACTACTGTGTGGCACTACATTGTGTGGCACTATACTGTGTGGCACTACACTGTGGCACGATACTGTGGAACTACACTGTGTGGCACTATACTGTGTGGAACTACACTGTGTGGCACTATACTGTGTGGAACTACACTTTGTGGCACTATACTGTGTGCAACTACATTGTGTGGTACAGCACTGTGTGCAACTACATTGTGTGGTACAGCTCTGTGTGGCACTACACTGTGGCACTATACTGTGTGGAACTACAAATTGTGGCACTATACTGTGTGGCACTATACTGTGTGGAACTACACTGTGTGGTACTACACTGTGTGGCACTACACTGTGTGGCACTCACTACACTGTGTGGCAATATACTGTGTGACACTACACTATGTGACTCTACAGTGTGACACTACAGTGTGTGGCACTACACTGTGTGGCACTATACTGTGTGGAACTACACATTGTGGCACTATACTGTGAGGAACTACACTGTGTGACACTACACTGTGTGGCACTTCACTGTGAAGCACTCACTACACTGTTTGGCACTACACTGTGTGGCACTACAGTGTGGCACTACACTGTGTGGCACTACACTGTGTGGCACTATACTGTGTGGCACTACACTTTGTGGCACTCACTACACTGTGTGGCACTCACTACACTGTGGCACTCACTGCACTGTGTGGCACTACACTGTGTGACACTACACTGTGTGGCACTACACTGTGTGGCACTCACTACACTGTGTGTGTGTGATGTTACCATGGTGACCAGATGAAAAAGGACTTGTCTGAGGGGAGATGAGGAGAGGGAGTGAGGGAGAGAGGAGAGGAGAGGAGAGGAGGGTGATGGGAGAGAGGGTGTGAGGTGAGAGGAGAGGGGTGAGGGGAGAGGAGAGGGGAGGGAGGAGGAGATAAAGAGAATATATATATATATATATATATATATATAATATATATATATATATATATATATATATATATATATATATATATATATATCAACACTGATACCACAGTGTCAGTATACTGATACCTCAATGTCAGCTTATCGATACCTCAGTGTCAGCATACTGATACCTCAGTGTCAGCATATTGATACCTCAGTGTCAGCCTTATTGATACCTCAGTGTCAGCATTATTGATACCTCAGTGTCAGCAAATTATTACCAGTGTCAGCATATTGATACCACAGTGTCAGCATATTGATACCACAGTGTCAGCATATTGATACCAAAGTGTCAGCATACTGATACTACAGTGTCAGCATACTGATACCACAGTGTCAGCATATTGATACCTCAGTGTCAGCATACTGATACTAAAGTGTCAGCATACTGATACCTCAGTGTCAGCATACTGATACCACAGTGTCAGCATACTGATACCTCAGTGTCAGCATACTGATACCACAGTGTCAGCATACTGATACCTCAGTGTCAGCATACTGATGCCTCAGTGTCAGCATACTGATACATCTGTGTCAGCATATTGATACCACATTGTCAGCATATTGATACTACAGTGTCAGCATACTGATACCACAGTGTCAGCATATTGATACCACAGTGTCAGCATATTGATACCAAAGTGTCAGCATACTGATACTACAGTGTCAGCATACTGATACCACAGTGTCAGCATATTGATACCTCAGTGTCAGCATACTGATACTAAAGTGTCAGCATACTGATACCTCAGTGTCAGCATACTGATACCACAGTGTCAGCATACTGATACCTCAGTGTCAGCATACTGATACCACAGTGTCAGCATACTGATACCTCAGTGTCAGCATACTGATGCCTCAGTGTCAGCATACTGATACATCTGTGTCAGCATACTGATACCTCAGTGTCAGCATACTGAAACCTTAGTATCAGCATACTGATACCTCAGTGTCAGCATACTGATACCTCAATGTCAGCATACTGATACCTCAATGTCAGCATACTGATACCACAGTGTCAGCATACTGATACCTCAGTGATCAGCATACTGATACCTCAGTGTCAGCATACTGATACCTCAGTGTCAGCATACTGATACCTCAGTGTCAGCATACTGATACCTCAGTGTCAGCATACTGATACCTCAGTGTCAGCATAGTGATACCTCAGTGTCAGCATAGTGATACCTCAGTGTCAGCATACTGATACTACAGTGTCAGCATATTGATACCTCAGTGTCAGCATATTGATACCTCAGTGTCAGCATATTGATACCTCAGTGTCAGCATATTGATACCTCAGTGTCAGCATATTGATACCTCAGTGTCAGCATACTGATACCTCAGTGTCAGCATACTGATACTACAGTGTCAGCATATTGATACCTCAGTGTCAGCATATTGATACCTCAGTGTCAGCATACTGATACTACAGTGTCAGCATATTGATACTCAGTGTCAGCATACTGATACTACAGTGTCAGCATATTGATTACTCAGTGTCAGCTATTGATACTCAGTGTCAGCATACTGATACTACAGTGTCAGCATACTGATACTAAAGTGTCAGCATACTGATACCTCAGTGTCAGCATACTGATACCACAGTGTCAGCATACTGATACCTCAGTGTCAGCATACTGATACCTCAGTGTCAGCATACTGATACCTCAGTGTCAGCATACTGATACCTCAGTGTCAGCATACTGATACCTCAGTGTCAGCATACTGATACATCAGTGTCAGCATACTGATACCTCAGTGTCAGCATAGTGATACCTCAGTGTCAGCATAGTGATACTCAGTGTCAGCATATGATATTCAGTGTCAGCATACTGATACTCAGTGTCAGCATACTGATACTACAGTGTCAGCATATTGATACCACAGTGTCAGCATATTGATACCTCAGTGTCAGCATACTGATACTACAGTGTCAGCATATTGATACCTCAGTGTCAGCATACTGATACTACAGTGTCAGCATACTGATACTCAGTGTCAGCATATTGATACCTCAGTGTCAGCATACTGATACTACAGTGTCAGCATACTGATACCTCAGTGTCAGCATATTGATACCTCAGTGTCAGCATACTGATACTACAGTGTCAGCATACTGATACCTCAGTGTCAGCATACTGATATATCAGTGTCAGCATACTGATATCTCAGTGTCAGCATACTGATACTACAGTGTCAGCATACTGATACTCAGTGTCAGCATACTGATATCTCAGTGTCAGCATACTGATACTACAGTGTCAGCATATTGATAATCCAGTGTCAGCATACTGATACTACAGTGTCAGCATATGATATTCAGTGTCAGCATACTGATATCTCAGTGTCAGCATATTGATACTTCAGTGTCAGCATACTGATACTCAGTGTCAGCATATTGATACTCAGTGTCAGCATACTGATATACAGTGTCAGCATACTGTATATCAGTGTCAGCATACTGATACTCAGTGTCAGCATATTGATACTCAGTGTCAGCATATTGATACTACAGTGTCAGCATACTGATACTCAGTGTCAGCATACTGATATTCAGTGTCAGCATACTGATACTACAGTGTCAGCATACTGATATCTCATTGTCAGCATATTGATATCTCAGTGTCAGCATATTGATAATCAGTGTCAGCATATTGATACTCAGTGGCAGCTTATAAAGTCATTATTGTATTCTAAGTTTAAATATATTAATATCCTCGTTTAGTTACATCACACACTCCTCTTTCCTCACCCTCACCCTCCTCCCTCCTCACCCCCTCAGTCCTTCATACTGTCGTTTAGATCCTTCTTGCATGAATTTTTATGCTGTTGGGGAAGGGGAAACATTCCCCCTCCCCCTCTCCTCTCTACCCTACCCCTCACTCACCTCCCCTCAGTTTTCTCTCCTTCACCTCTCTCATCCCCTCCCTCAGTCCTCGTCCCCTCCCTTCCCTTTCTCTCCTCCCCTTCCCTTTCCCCTCTCTCCCTCCCCTTCCCTTTCCCCCTCTCTCCCTCCCCTCTCACCCCGCCCTTCAACAGTGATGTATAATGTATAACAGTGATGTATAATGTATAACAGTGATGTATAATGTATAACAGTGATGTATAATGTATAACAGTGATGTATAATGTATAACAGTGATGTATAATGTATAACAGTGATGTATAATGTATAACAGTGATGTATAATGTATACCAGTGTTGTATAATGTATAACAGTGTTGTATAATGTATAACAGTGTTATATAATGTATAACAATGATGTATAATGTATAACAGTGATGTATAATGTATAACAGTGATGTATAATATTTAACAGTGATGTATAATGTAAAACAGTGATGTATAATGTATAACAATGTGTATAATGTATAACAGTGTTGTATAATGTATAACAGTGATGTATAATGTATAACAGTGATGTATAATGTATAACAGTGTTGTATAATGTATAACAGTGATGTATAATGTATAACAGTGATGTATAATGTATAACAGTGTTGTATAATGTATAACAGTGTTGTATAATGTATAACAGTGTTGTATAATATATAACAGTGATGTATAATGTATAACAGTGATGTATAATGTATAACAGTGATGTATAATGTATAACAGTGATGTATAATGTATAACAGTGATGTATAATGTATAACAGTTATGTATAATGTATAACAGTGATGTATAATGTATAACAGTGATGTATAATGTATAACAGTGATGTATAATGTATAACAGTAATGTATAATGTATAACAGTGATGTATAATGTATAACAGTGATGTATAATGTATAACAGTGATGTATAATGTATAACAGTGATGTATAATGTATAACAGTGATGTATAATGTATAACAGTGATGTATAATGTATAACAGTGATGTATAATGTATAACAGTGATGTATAATGTATAACAGTGATGTATAATGTATAACAGTGATGTATAATGTATAACAGTGATGTATAATGTTCCTTACTGGTGTAATATCCAAGAGTTTTACAACACTTGGAGAATATTGTAATATTACCACTCCCCTCTCCCCCTCTCCTCTCCCCTTTCCACCACCCTTCTCCCCTTTCCCCCCTCCCCATCCTCCTATCCTCCCCCTCCTGCCTTTCTTCCTCTCCCCTTCCTGCCTCATACGTCACAGCAGGAGGGAGGGGAGGGAGAGGGGAGAGAGAGGGGAGAGAGAGGGGAGAGAGAGGGGAGAGAGAGGGGAGGAGAGGAGGGAGAGAAAGGGGGAGAAGAGGAGGAGGGGAAGGAGAGAGGGAGAGTTGAGGGGAGAGAGGAGAGAAGTGGGAAGAGATGGGAGGGGGTTAGAGGAGGTAGAAGAGGAAAGGGGAGGGAAGGAGAGAAGGGAGGGTTGAGGGAAGAGGAGGGTAGAGGGGAAGGAAAGAGGGAGGGGTTGAGGAAGGGAGGGAGAAGGAGAAGAGAAGGGAGGAGGGGGTTGAGGGGAAGGAGAGGGGGTAGAGGTGAAGGAGAGAATGGGAGGGGTTGAGAGGAAGGGGAAGGGTAGAGGGGAGGGAAAAGAGAGGAGGGGGAGGAGGAGGAAGAGGGGAGGGAAAGGGGTTGAGGGGAAGGGGAGCGGTGGTTGAGGGGAAGGGGGAGCAATATTTCACTGCTGTCTTCCTCGATACGCGCGATTTATCACTGTAATCACTTGGCCCCTCCCCCTCCCCCCTGTTCTGCCCCTCCCTCTCTTTCTCCTCTCTCTTTATCTCTCTCTCTCTCTTTCTACATGGAAATTTGAGAAAAATGACTCAGAGTGAGGGAGGGAAGTACCTAAGTAGAGAAGAAAGTAGGGAAGGAAGTACCTAAGTAGGGAGGGAAGTACCTCAGTAGAGAGGGAAGTAGGGAGGGAAGTACCTAAGTAGAGACGGAAGTAGGGAGGGAAGTACCTAAGTAGAGACGGAAGTAGAGAGGGAAGTACCTAAGTAGAGAGGGAAGTAGGGAGGGAAGTAGCTAAGTAGAGAGGGAAGTACCTAAGTAGAGAATGAAGTAGTTAGGGAAATAGCTAAGTAGGGAGGGAAGTACCTAAATAGAGAAGGAAGTAGAGAGGGAAGTAGCTAAGTAGAGAGGGAAGTACCTAAGTAGAGAATGAAGTAGTGAGGGAAGCAGCTAAGTAGGGAGGGAAGTACCTAAGTAGAGAGAGAAGTAGGGAGGGAAGTAGCTAAGAAGGGAGGGAAGTACTTAAGTAGAGAGGGAAGTTCAGAGAAGGTAGGGAAGTACTTAAGTAGAGAGGGAAGTAGGGAGGGAAGTAGCTAAGTATGGAGGGAAGTAGCTAGGTAGTGAGGGAAGTAGCTAAGTAGGGAGGGAAGTAGCTAAGTAGGGAGGGAAGTAGCTAAGTAGGGGGAAGTAGCTGAGAGGAGAAGTAGGAGGGAAGTAGCTAAGTAGAGAGGAAGTAGGGAGGGAAGTAGCTAAGTAGGAGGGAAGTAGCTAAGTAGGGAGGAAGTAGCTAAGTATGAGGATAGTACCTAAGTAGAGAATGAAGTAGGGAGGGAAGTAGCTAAGTAGGGAGGGAAGTAGCTAAGAAGGGAGGGAAGTACTAAGTAGAGAGGAAGTAACTAAGTAGGGAGGAAGTAGCTAAGTGGAGGGAAGTAGCTAGTAGGAGAGAAGTAGCTAAGTAGGGAGGGAAGTAGCTAAGTATGGAGGGAAGTAGTTAAGTAGGGAGGGAAGTAGCTGAGAGGGAAGTAGGGAGGGAAGTACCTAAGTAGAGAGGGAAGTAGGGAGGGAAGTAGCTAAGTAGAGAGGGAAGTAGCTAAGTAGGGAGGGAAGTAACTAAGTAGGGAGGAAAGTAGCTAAGTTGAGAGATAAGTACCTAAGTAGGGAATGAAATAGTGAGGAAGCAGCTAAGTAAGGAGGGAAGTACCTAAGTAGAGAGGGAAGTAGCTAAGTAGGGAGGGAAGTAGCTAAGTTGAGAGGGAAGTTCCTAAGTAGAGAATGAAGTAGTGAGGGAAGCAGCTAAGTAGGGAGGGAAGTAGCTAAGAAGGGAGGGAAGTACTTAAGTAGAGAGGGAAGTAACTAAGTAGGGAGGGAAGTAACTAAGTAGGGAGGGAAGTAGCTAAGTAGAGAGGGAAGTAGCTAAGTTGAGAGGGAAGTACCTAAGTAGAGAGGGAAGTAGCTAAGTAGAGGGAAGTAGCTAAGTTGGAGGAAGTACCTAAGTAGAGAGGGAAGTAGCTAAGAAGGGAGGGAAGTACTTAAGTAGAGAGGGAAGTAGCTAAGTAGGGAGGGAAGTAGCTAAGTAGAGAGGGAAGTAGGGAGGGGAAATAGGGAAGTAGGTCACAAACAAGAACACAAACAAGGGGACAAACTAAGGGGACAACAAGGGACAAACAGGGACAACAAGGACAAACAAGGGAAACAAGGCAAACAAGGGACAACAAAGGACAACTAGACAAACAAGGGGACAAACAAGGGGACAAACAAGGGGACAAACAAGGGGACAAACAAAGGGACAAACAAGGGGATAAACAAGGGGACAAACAAGGGCCCACAACACGTGGTTTAAAACAGGCATTTCACAAACATCTAACAAAAACAAACAAAAACATCAATGTTTGTGTGTTTAAGGTGCAGATAAACCCGGGTTTAAATATTTATACAAAACAAAGACCACAATGGAAATTAGTCACTTTGACCTTTTTGTATTGCTATGCAAAACAACCACAAGGGGAGTTGAACAGTAGCTCTAGGCCTTTCGTGTTGCAATCAACACATCACCAGGAGCCTGCAATTTTGCAGAAACGAGTAGGAAGACCAGGTAGATTAGTTCAGAGGAACGTTCTGCAACATTGCAAGCTTCTGGTGTGTTGATTGCATCACGTAAGGCCTAGAGCTATCATGTAACTCCCCCCTTCCCCCGTAGTATCGCATCTTCCATTGCTTGTTTGCGATTATTGCTTTTGTTTTTACGTATGACAATTGTACTATATCTACCTGTACCTAAATAAACTTACAGCCTACCCAGGTAGACTGCCTACCTGTCCAGGTAGACAGTCTACCCAGAAGAGTCCACCTGAAACATCCTAGAGGGACTAGTCCCAAATCTGCACACAGAAGAGGAAGAGCTTGGTAGGAGAAGCAACATAACAATGAAACAACGCAATAAGCGTCAGGGGTCCAAGACTGTTCAATAGACTTCCAGCATGCATAAGGGGGATTACCAATAGACCCCTGGCTGTCTACAAGACCCTGGGTGTCTTCAAGACCCTGGGTGTCTTCAAGACCCCTGGGTGTCTTCAAGACTCCTGGGTGTCTTCAAGACCCCTGGGTGTCTTCAAGACCCCTGGGTGTCTTCAAGACTCCTGGGTGTCTTCAAGACCCCTGGGTGTCTTCAAGACCCTGGGTGTCTTCAAGACCCTGGGTGTCTTCAAGACTCCTGGGTGTCTTCAAGACCTCCTTAAGGGTGTCTTCAAGACCCTGGTCTCAAGACCCTGGTGTATTCAAGATTCCTGGGTGTCTTCAAGACCCCTGGTGCTTCAAGACCCTGGGTGTTTCAAGACCCTGGTGTCTTCAAGACCCCTGGGTGTATTCAAGACTCCTGGGTGTCTTCAAGACCCCTGGGTGTCTTCAAGACCCTGGGTGTCTTCAAGACCCTGGGTGTCTTCAAGAATCTGGGTGTCTTCAAGACTCCTGGTGTCTTCAAGACCCTGGTGTCTTAAGATGGGTGATGGACCCTGATGTCTTCAAGACCACTGGGTGTCTTCAAGACTCCTAGTGTCTTCAAGACAGCCTTGATTGAGTGAGGCCCTGATTCATACCGACAGCCTGGTTGGTCCTATGTTGCCATA
>WNWK01004752.1:82500-85000 GCA_009830355.1 Cherax destructor
GATCTCAGACATGAAGTGATTATCTGGAGAAGCTGCTGGCTGCCCGTCTTGTGTGTAGAAGGTTACAGTCAGAGTGTAGTTGCTGTTGGCTGCCCGTCTTGTGGTGTAGAAGGTTACAGTCAGAGTTAGTTGCTGTTGGCTGCCCGTCTTGTGATGTAGAAGGTTACAGTCAGAGTGTAGTTGCTGCTTGGCTGCCCGTCTTGTTATGTAGAAGGTTACAGTCAGATCTAGTTGCTGTTCTGCCCGTCTTGTGGTGTGAAGGTTACAGTCAGAGTGTAGTTGCTGTTGGCTGCCCGTCTTGTGATGTAGGGTTACATCAAGTATAGTGCTGTTGGCTGACCGTCTTGTGGTGTAGAAGGTTACAGTCAGAGTGTTGTTGCTGTTGGCTGCCGCTGTGGTGAGAAGGTTACAGTCAAGTAAGTTGCTGTTGGCTACCGTCTTGTGGTGTAGAAGGTTACAGTCAGAGTGTAGTTGCTGTTGGCTGCCCGTCTTGTGGTGTAGAAGGTTACAGTCAGAGTATAGTTGCTGTTGGCTGCCCGTCTTGTGGTGTAGAAGGTTACAGTCAGAGTATAGTTGCTGTTGGCTGCCCGTCTTGTGGTGTAGAAGGTTACAGTCAGAGTATAGTTGCTGTTGGCTGCCCGTCTTGTGGTGTAGAAGGTTACAGTCAGAGTATAGTTGCTGTTGGCTGCCCGTCTTGTGGTGTAGAAGTTTACTTCTCACTGTCCACTGTTATATCTCTCATTTTCTCGCTCTCTCTCTCTCTCTCTCTCTCTCTCTCTCTCTCTCTCTCTCACTATTCTCACCTTTCCTCGGGTAATCTACTTCCCACTAGAGCTAGCTCTCTCTCACTCTCGCTATATTGATTCCATCTCACAACCATATTAAAGCGAGCTTTTTTTCTCTATTTTTTCCGATACCTGATCCACAATTTTTACTCTACCTGGAAGTCACTTGATCCAGGGAAGTAGAGCTATCTTTATCTTGATCCAGGGAAGTAGAGTTATCTTTATCTTGATCCACGGAAGTAGAGCAACCACTATCTCGATCCAGGGTAGTTGAGCTATCTTTATTTTGATCCAGGGAAGTAGAGCTATCTTTATCTTGATCCTGGAAAGTAGAGCTATCTTTATCTTGATCCAGGGAAGTAGAGCTATCTTTATCTTGATCCAGGGAAGAAGAGCTATCTTTATCTTGATCCAGGGAAGTAGAGCTATCTTTATCTTGATCCAGGGAAGTAGAGCTATCTTTATCGTGATCGAACCCTAGCAGTTGAATTTAGTGCTTTCTTTTTCTGTGTGTGTGTGTGTGTACTCACCTAATTGTGGTTGCAGGGGTCGATACTCAGCTCCTGTGTGTATGTGTGTGTGTATGTGTATGTGTGTGTATGTGTATGTGTGTGTGTATGTGTATGTGTGTGTATGTGTATGTGTGTGTGTGTGTGTGTACTCACCTAATTGGGGTTCAGGAGTCTATTCATATATATATATATATATATATATATATATATATATATATATATATATATATATATATATATATATATATATATAACACCTAAACATATTTTCACGCTCTTATTGATGTCATCAAAGAGATGAAGTCATTGATGTCTGGTGGAGCTTGAGAACCAATCAGCCGATGTCAATTGATGTCAGTCAACGGGGGATGACTGTGGCACTCTGTGGGTAGTGTCAGTGAGCTGTGGGTAGTGTCAGTGTGCTGTGGGTAGTGTCAGTGTGCTGTGGGTAGTGTCACTGTGCTGTGGGTAGTGTCAGTGTGCTGTGGGTAGTGTCTGTGTGCTGTGGGTAGTGTCAGTGTGCTGTGGGTAGTGTCTGTGTGCTGTGGGTAGTGTCAGTGTGCTGTGGGTAGTGTCAGTGTGCTGTGGGTAGTGTCAGTGTGCTGTGGGTAGTGTCAGTGTGCTGTGGGTAGTGTCAGTGTGCTGTGGGTAGTGTCAGTGTGCTGTGGGTAGTGTCAGTGTGCTGTGGGTAGTGTGAGTGTGCTGTGGGTAGTGTCAGTGTGCTGTGGGTAGTGTCAGTGTGCTGTGGGTAGTGTCAGTGTGCTGTGGGTAGTGTCAGTGTGCTGTGGGTAGTGTCAGTGTGCTGTGGGTAGTGTCAGTGTGCTGTGGGTAGTGTCAGTGTGCTGTGGGTAGTGTCAGTGTGCTGTGGGTAGTGTCAGTGTGTTGTGGGTAGTGTCAGTGTGCTGTGGGATAGTGTCAGTGTGCTGTGGGTAGTGTCAGTGTGCTGTGGGTAGTGTCAGTGTGCTGTGGGTAGTGTCAGTGTGCTGTGGGTAGTGTCAGTGTGCTGTGGGTAGTGTCAGTGTGCTGTGGGTAGTGTCAGTGTGCTGTGGGTAGTGTCAGTGTGCTGTGGGTAGTGTCAGTGTGCTGTGGGTAGTGTCAGTGTGCTGTGGGTAGTGTCAGTGTGCTGTGGGTAGTGTCAGTGTGCTGTGGGTAGTGTCAGTGTGCTGTGGGTAGTGTCAGTGTGCTGTGGGTAGTGTCAGTGTG
>WNWK01004752.1:87500-90000 GCA_009830355.1 Cherax destructor
ACATTAAAGGGACGCAAAGAGAAAAATTACCCCCCTTGAAGAAGGGGAGGTGATGAATGTGTGTGTGTACTCACCTGTTTGTGGCTTCAGGGGTCGAGTCACAGCTCCTGGCCCCGCATCTTCGCTGGTCGTTGCTAGGTTCACTCTTCCTGCTCCATGAGCTTTATCATACCTCTTCTTAAAGCTATGTATGGATCCTGCATCCACTACGTCACTCTCCAGATTGTTCCACTTCCTGACCACTCTGTGTCCCATCTCTGGAACATTCTGTCTCTGTCCACCTTGTCAATTCCTCTCAGGATTTTATATGTCATTATCATATCCCCCCCTATCTCTCCTGTCCTCCAGTGTCGTCAAGATGATTTCCCTTAACCTCTCCTTAGCTCCAGGACTAGTCTTATTGCAAACCTTCTTACTTCAATTTCTTGACGTGTTTACCAGGTGTGGGTTCCATACTGGTGCTGTATACTCCAGTATGGGCCTGACGTACACGGTGTGCAGAGTCTTGAATAACTCTTTACTTAGACATCGAAGTGCTATTATCAGGTTCGTCAGGCAGTTATTTGGTTGATGTGCGCCTCAGGAGATGTAAGAGTGTCCCTTGAAGATGTGATATAAGGCCACCAGAGGGTCTAGGAGATGATAAAGGAAGCAGCTAAGTAGATGATTAAATCGGATCCAGAGAAGTAAAAAAAAATGGGGAGAGGAGACGGGGAGAGGTCGCTTATCTGCTCCATGAGGCTGAAGGGAAGACCTATGAAGAAAGAAGATGGGGGGAGGTAAAAGAGATTGAGAGCATCTCAATAACAGGAGAGAAGGACTCAAACCAGTTGACAAATTTTCAGAGACTTTGGAGGTATTCCTGGGGAAGGGGAAAGCCCAGTCAAATTGACACTAAAGAGAGAAATGGTTACAGGTACCAGCGTGGGCACCTGTGACGAGCGGGGTTCCACAAGGGTCAGTCCTAGGTGCGGTGCTATTTCTTGTATATGTGAATGGCAAGAGAGAAGGAATAGATTCAGAAGTGTCCCTGTTTTTAGACAATGTGAAGCTAATGAGGAGAATACAAGTTGATGAGGATCAGGTAGGACTATAAGGGGTCCTGGAAAGGTTGCAAGCCTTTTTCAAGAAGTGGTTGCTGGAGTTTAACCTCACCAAGTGCAAAGTCATGAAGCTTGTGGGAGAACATGAAGCAGAGTACATCCTAGGAGGTCAAAGACTGCAAATCTTACTCAAGGAAATGGATCTTGGGGTGAGTATAATACCGAGCACATCTCCTGAGACACACATCAACCAAATAACTGCTGCAGCATATGGGCGCCTGGCAAACCTAAAAATAGTGAATCAACACCTGAGTAAGGAGTCAGGCACTGTACATCGTGTACGTCAGTCAATGTACACAGTGTACGTCAGGCCCATATTGGAGCATGAAGCACCAGTATGGAACCCACACCTGGTCAAACACGTCAAGAAATTAGAGAAAGTGCAAAGGTTTGCAACAAGACTAGTCCCAGAGCTAAGGGGATTGTCCTACGAAGAAAGGTTAAGGGAAATCGGACTGATGACACTGGAGGACAGGAGGGTTAGGGGAGACATGATAACGACATACACGATGCTGAGAAGGTAGATAGGGACAGAATGTTTAGATATGGGACACAGGAACATAGAGACACAGGAACAATGGGACACAGCAACATAGAGACACAGGAACAATGGGACACAGGAACATAGTGACACAGGACCAATGGGACACAGCAACAAGGGGACACAACAACAAGGGGACGCAACAACAAGGGGACATCAAGGGGACACAACAACAAGGGGACAAAACATCAAGGGGACACAACAACAAGGGGACAAAGGGGACATCAAGGGACACAGATACAAGGGGACAAAGGAACAAGTTGAACATGGAAGTGAAGACTCAATGAGTAGGGGAGGCAGATCCAGTCACAGTCTTTAGGAAGAGGAATATTCAAGTATGTAGCGGAAAACAAGGATCCATACCAAGAATTAAGAAGAGGTACTGACTCTAGCCACATGCAGGAAAAAACACCTACGCCCAAAGTATTAACGGACCAGGAGCTATGACTAGATACCAGAGGAATATACATCACATGAAGAACATTGCCAAAGAGTATATTCACACTGACGATATACTCCCTCATATATTCACACTGACGATATACTCCCTCATATATTCACAACTTTCCACATATACTAACTCCAGAAGTTTCTCCATAATTCATGATAATTTCCTTGTGCTCTATCTCCTGGCTCTTCCAAGCTCTACGCTCTTCAAACTTATATATATATATATATATATATATATATATATATATATATATATATATATATTGTTGTGGTGTGTGTGTGTGTGTGTGTGTGTGTGTGTGTGTGTGTGTGTGTGTTGCAGATAGCACAGTGCCTGTGTTGCTTCTTTTAGAACTCAGGAGAGAGAGAGACTTGCTTATATCACAAATCCAGTACTGTGGACAGA
>WNWK01004752.1:95000-133372 GCA_009830355.1 Cherax destructor
GTACACAATACTAACACAGCACTAGCACACTAACACAGCACTAACACAACACTAACACAGCATTAGCACACTAACACAGCACTAGCACACTAACACAGCACTAGCACACTAACACAGCACGTACACAACACTAACACAGCACGTACACAACACTAACACAGCACGTACACAACACTAACACAGCACGTACACAACACTAACACAGCACTAGCACACTAACACAGCACGTACAAAACACTAACACAGCACTAGTACACTAACACAGCACGTACACAACACTAACACAGCACGTACACAACACTAGCACGGCATAAACACACTAACACAGTACGTACACAACACTAGCACAGCACTAACACACTAACACAGTACGTACACAACACTAGCACAGCACTACCACTAAACAGACGTACACAACACTAACACAGTACGTACACAACACTAGCACAGCACTAGCACACTAACACAGCATGTACACAACACTAGCACAGAACTAGCACACTAACACAGCACGTACACAACACTAACACACTAACACAGTACGTTCACAACACTAACACAGCACTAGCACAATAACACAGCACGTACACACCACTAGCACAGCACTAGCACACTAACACAGCACGTACACAACACTAAACAGCACGTACACACACAACACAGCACTAACAAAACTAACACAGCACGTACACAACACTAACACAGCACTAGCACACTAGCACAGCACGTGCACAACACTAACACAGCACTAGCACACTAACACACCACGTACACAACACAAACACAGCACGTACACAACACTAACACACCACGTACACAACACTAACACAGCACTAGACACAGCACGTACACAACACTAACACAGCACAGCACACTAACACAGCACTAGCACACTAACACAGCACGTACACAACACTAACACAGCACTAGCACACTAACACAGCACGTACACAACACTAACACAGCACGAGCACAACACTAACACAGCACTAGCACACTAACACACCTAACACACTAAGATAAATAGTATGCACAAGAGTTTCACAATATTGTGTAAAATTCTCTGTGTTATTTTCAGTTGTAAAATTCACCATTGAGGAAGAAAAAAGGTAGGCCTATTGAAGAATTTTTCTGGCCATCAATGACGCTGATTTTGACGCACCTTCAATGACGCAAGTGATAACAAATTGCGTTTTTTGCGTCAATAGTGAAATTTAGAGAGAGAGACACAGTGAGAGTGAGAGACAGTGTGAGTGAGAGACAGTGAGATTGAGAGACAGTGAAAGTGAGAGACAGTGAGAGTGAGAGACAGTGAGATTGAGAGACAGTGAAAGTGAGAGATAGGCATGAGTGAGAGACAGTGAAGTGAAGACAGTGAAGTGAGAGACAGTGAAAGTGAGAGACAGTGAAAATGAGAGATAGGGAAAGTGAGAGACAGTGAGATTGAGAGACAGTGAAAGTGAAAGACAGTGAGAGTGAGAGACAGTGAGAGTGAGAGACAGTGTGAGTGAGAGACAGTGAGATTGAGAGACAGTGAAAGTGAGAGACAGTGAAAATGAGAGATAGGGAAAGTGAGAGACAGTGAGATTGAGAGACAGTGAAAGTGAAAGACAATGAGAGTGAGGACAGTGAGAGTGAGGACAGCAGTGGGATGTGTGAGTGAGACAGTGAGATTGAGAGACAGTGAAAGTGAAAGACAGTGAGAGTGAGAGACAGTGAGAGTGAGAGACAGTGAGAGTGAGAGATAGTGTGAGTGAGAGACAGTGAGATTGAGAGACAGTGAAAGTGAAAGACAGTGAGAGTGAGAGACAGTAGAGAGAGTAGTGAGAAGACAGTGAGATTGAGAGACAGTGAAAGTGAGACATGAAGTGAGAGACAGTGAGAGTAGGACAGTGAAGTGAGAGACAGTGAATGAGAGAAGGAAAGTGAGAGACAGTGAGGTGAGAGACAGTGAAGTGGAGACATGAGAGTGAGAGACAGTTGAAAGTGAGAGACAGTGAGGAGAACAGTGAAGTGAGAGACAGTGAAAGTGAAAGACATGAGAGTGAGAGACAGATGAAAGTGAGAGACAGTGAAAGATGAGAGATAGCAGGAAAGTGAGAGACAGTGAAGGTGAGAGACAGTGAGTGAAACAGGAGTGAAGACAGTGAGAGTGAGAGACAGTGAGTGAGAGACAGTAGAGTGAGAGACAGTGAGATGAGATACAGTGAAGGAGAGACAGTGAGAGAGACAGTGAGAGTGAGAGACAGTGGAGACATGAGTGAGAGACAGTGAAAGTGAGAGCAGTGAAGTGAGAACAGTGAAGGAGACAGTGAAGTGAGAGACAGTGAAAGGTGAAAGACAAGTGAGAGTGAGAGACAGTTAAAGTGAGAGACAGTGAGAGAGAGATACAGTGAGAGTGAGAGACAGTGAAAGTGAGAGACAGTGAGAGTGAGAGACAGTGAGAGTGAGACAGTGAAGTGAGAGACAGTGAGAGTGAGAGACAGTGAGAGTGAGAGACAGTGAGAGTGAGAGACAGTGAGAGTGAGATACAGTGAGAGTGAGAGACAGTGAGAGTGAGAGACAGTGAGAGTGAGAGACAGTGAGAGTGAGAGACAGTGAGAGTGAGATACAGTGAAAGTGAGAGACAGTGAAAGTGAGACAGTGAAAGTGAGACACAGTGAGAGTGAGAGACAGTGAGAGTGAGATGACAGTGAGGAGAACATGTGAGAGACAGTGAGATAGTGAGATACAGTGAGAGTGAGAGACAGTGAGAGTGAGAAGGAAGTGAGACAGGAGTGAGAGACAGTGAGAGTGAGAGACAGTGAGAGTGAGAACAGTGAAGGAGATGGAGAGACAGTGAGAGTGAGAGACAGTGAGAGTGAGACAGTGAGAGTGAGACAATGAAAGTGAGACAGTGAAAGTGAGAGACAGTGAAAGTGAGAGACAGTGAGAGTGAGATACAGTGAGAGTGAGAGACAGTGAAAGTGAGAGACAGTGAGAGTGAGATATACAGTGAGAGTGAGAGACAGTGAGAGTTAGAGACAGTGAGAGTGAGATACAGTGAGAGTGAGAGACAGTGAAAGTGAGACAGTGAAAGTGAAGACAGTGAAAGTGAGAGACAGTGAGAGTGAGAGACAGTGAGAGTGAGAATACAGTGAGAGTGAGAGACAGTGAGTGAGAAGTGAGTGAGAGACAGTGAGAGTGAGATACAGTGAGTGAGATACAGTGAGAGTGAGATACAGTGAGAGTGAGAGACAGTGAGAGTAGAGACGAGTAGAAAGTGAGGAGACAGTGAGAGTGAGAGACAGTGAGAGGAGAGGACAGTGAAGAGTGAGATACAGTGAGAGTGAGAGACAGTGAGTGAGGGTGGTGAGACAGTGGGAGAGCGTGGAGTGAGATCAGAGAGTGAGAGACAGTGAGAGTGAGAGACAGTGAGAGTGAGATACAGTGGGGAGACAGTGAGTGAGAGACAGTGAGAGTGAGACGTGAGAGTGAGAGACAGAGAGAGAGTGAGGAGACACAGTGAGGAGAGACGTAAGTGAGAACAGTGAGAGTGAGAGACAGTGAGAGTGAGAGCATAAGTGAGAGAGTGAGATGAACAGTGAGAGTGAGAACAGTGAGAGATGAGAGACAGTGAGTGAGAGACAGTGAGAGTGAGATACAGTGAGGAGACAGTGAGAGTGAGAACAGTGGGAGAGTGAGATAGACAGTGGGAGAGTGAGAGACAGTGAGAGTGAGATACAGTGAGAGTGAGAGACAGTGAGAGTGAGATACAGTGAGAGTTAGAGACAGTGAGAGTGAGAGACAGTGAGAGTTAGATACAGTGAGAGTGAGAGACAGTGAGAGTGAGAGACAGTGAGAGTGAGAACAGTGGAGAGTGAGACAGTGAGAGTGAGAGACAGTGAGAGTGGAGACACAGTGAGAGTGAGAGACAGTGAGAGTGAGACAGTGAGAGTGAAAGACAGAGTGAGAAGTGAAAGTGAGAGACAGTGAAAGTGAGAGCAGTGAAGTGAGAGTGAGAGACAGTGAGAGTGAGAGACAGTGAGAGTGAGAACAGTGAGAGTGAGATGACAGTGAGAGTGAGACAGTGAAGTGAGAGACGGATAAGTGGAGATACAGTGAGAGTGAGATACAGTGAGAGTGAGAGACAGTGAGAGTGAGAACAGTGAGAGTGAGAGACAGTGAGAGTGAGATACAGTGAGAGTGAGAGACAGTGAGAGTGAGAGACAGTGAGATTGAGACACAGTGAGAGTGAGAGACAGTGAGAGTGAGATACAGTGAGAGTGAGAGACAGTGAGAGTGAGACAGTGAAAGTGAGAGACAGTGAAAGTGAGAGACAGTGAAAGTGAGAGACAGTGAAAGTGAGACAGTGAAAGTGAGAGACAGTGAGAGTGAGAGACAGTGAGAGTGAGATACAGTGAGAGTGAGAGACAGTGAGAGTGAGACAGTGAGAGTGAGACAGTGAAAGTGAGAGACAGTGAGAGTGAGAGGGAGAGAAAGACAAATAAGGTAACATACACTAGCACAACACACTAACAAACACAATAACATACTAACAAATACACTTAAATCACTCAACTCACAACAAACCACTAACATTGAACGACAGTCTCTAACATTATTTGTTTTTATTAACGAATTATGTGTGTGCTCTGTTTTTTATGTTTTTTTTGTTTTTGTGTATGTGTTGTGTGTTTTGTGTGATGTTGTTTAGTGTGTGTGTGTTATGTGTGTGTGTGTTTATGTGTTGTTGTATGTGTTTGTGTTATTTAATTGTGTGTGTGTGTGTATGTGTTGTGTGTGTGTGTGTGTTGTTTGTGTGTGTGTTGTGTGTTGTGTGTTTGTGTTGTGTTGTGTATTTGTTTTATTGTGGTTGGGTGCATGCTTGTGCCTGTCTCTTCACTGATTGCTCTATGGTCCTCTCTCTCCTGCTCCATGAGCTTTATCAAACCTAGTCTTAAAATTATGTATGGTTCCTGCCTCCACTACGTCAGCTTTCTAAGCTATTCCACTTCCTGACAACTCTATGACTGAAGAAATACTTCCTAACATCCCTTTGACTCATAGGAGTCTTCAACTTCCAATTGTGACCCCTTGTTCTGTGTCCCCTCTCTGGAACATCTTGTTCTGTCCACCTTATCTATTCCTCGCAGTATTTTATATGTCGTTATCATGTCTCCCTAACCCTCCTGTCCTCTAGTGTCATCAGGCCGATTTCCTTAACCTTTCTTCGTAGGACAATCCCCTTAGCTCTGGGACTAGTCTTGTTGCAAAGCTTTGCACTTTCTCTAGATTCTTGACGTGCTTGACTAGGTGTGGGTTCCAAACTGGTGCTGCAACTCCAGTATGGGCCTGACGTATATGGTGTACAGAGTCTTGAATGATTCCTTAGTAGGTATTGGAAGCTATTCTTAGGTTCGCCAGCCGCCCATATGCTGCAGCAGTTATCTGATTGATGTGTGCCTCAGGTGATGTGCTCGGTATTATACTCACCCCAAGATCTTTTTCCTTGAGTGAGGTTTGCAGTCTTTGGCCACCTAGACTATACTCTGTCTGCGGTCTTCTTTGCCCTTCCCCGATCTTCATGACTTTACATTTGGCAGGGTTAAATTCAAGGAGCCAGTTACTGGACCAGGCTTGCAGCCTGTCCAGGTCTCTTTGTAGTCCTGCCTGATCCTCGACTGATTTAATTCTTCTCATTAACTTCACATCATCTGCAAACAGGGACACTTCTGAGTCTATCCCTTCCGCTATGTCATTCACATATACCAAAAACAGTACAGGTCCTAGGACTGACCCTTGTGGAACCCCACTCGTCACAGGTGTCCACTCTGACACCTCGTCATGTACCATGACTCGTTGTTGCCTCCTGTCAGATATTCTCTGATCCATTGCAGTGCCTTTCCTGTCACGTGTGCCTGATCCTCTAGCTTTTGCATTAACCTCTTGTGAGGAACTGTGTCGAACGCCTTCTTGCAGTCCAACAAAATGCAGTCTATCCACCCCTCTCTCTCGTGTCTTACTTCTGTTACCTTGTCATAAAACTCCAGTAGGTTTGTGACACAGGATTTTCTTTCCCTGAAACCGTGCTGGTTGTCGTTTATAAGCTTGTGTCTTTCTAGGTGCTCCACCACTCTCCTCCTGATGATCTTCTCCATGACTTTGTATACTATACACGTCAGTGACACAGGTCTGTAATTTAATGTCTTGTGTCTGTCTCCTTTCTTAAAAATTGGGACTACATTTGCCATCTTCCATGCCTCAGGTAGTTGCCCAGTTTCAATGGATGTGTTGAAGATTTGTGTTAATGGCACACACAACATCTCTGCTCCCTCTCTAAGACCCACGGAGAAATGTTGTCAGGTCCCACCTCTTTTGAGGTATCGAGTTCACATAGCAACTTCTTCACCTCCTCCTCGGTTGTGTGTATTTCATCCAGCACTTGTTGGTATACCTCCCTATTCTGAATTCCTGGAGTCCTTCCTGTCTCCTCTGTAAAGACTTCTTTAAATCTCATGTTGAGCTCCTCACATACCTCTTGGTCGTTTCTTGTTAACTCCCCACCTTCCTTCCTCAGCCTGATTACCTGGTCCTTGACTGTTGTTTTCCTCCTGATGTGGCTGTACAACAGCCTCGTGTTAGACTTGACTTTTGATGCTATATCATTTTCGTATTGTCGCTGAGCCTCCCTTCTTACCTGTGCATATTCGTTTCTTGCTCTTCGGCTAATCTCCTTGGTCCTTTGTCTTCTGTACTTTTTCCATTCTCTAGTGCACTTAGTTTTTGCCTCCCTACACCTTTGGGTGAACCTGAGAGTCTTAAAGACACTCAGACAGCAAAGTCTTGAAAGTCTTAACTCTTTGCTACAGTCTTCAAGAGTGGTGTTATAAGAGCGCTCAAGAGCGGCGGCTAGTTAAGAGCTATTGTATCAACTCACAATAGCTGGTGAAAGCTAAGAGTGCTTGAGCTGTAAGCTTGACTCTCAGCAAGGTGTGTCTAGGTACAGTAGCGAAGAGTCGGGGCCAGGAGCTGTGACTCAACCACTGCATCCACATCTGGGTGAGTGCACAACACACACGTGGTGATGTAGTGGAGGCAGGATCCATACATAGCTTTAAGAAGAGGTATGATAATTCTCATGGAGCAGGAAGAGTGACCTAGTAGCGACCAGTGAAGAGGCGGGGCCAGGAGCTGTGACTCGACCCCTGCAACCCATGATGTATTTGTATATGTTGTATGTGTGTATGTTGTATGTGTATATTATATATGTGTTGTATGTATGTATTATGTATGTATTTGTATGAGTGTCATCACCTAAATGTGGTTGCAGGTGTCTTGTTACAGCTCCAGGCCCCGGGAGTATTGTATATTATCGTAACCACGAACGACTGGTATTGAATCAATAACAACAATGCGACTAGCCGAGGATTCGAACCCATGTTGTTTTGGCCCGCCCCATGGTGAGCGAAAATCACACATGACGCTCTAACCCACAGGACAACACAATCCTACAAGAATCACACACCCAGCAGAGATATGGGTTCGAATCCTCGGCTAGTCACAGTGTTGTTATTGATACATGTATATAATATATATATATATATATATATATATATATATATATATATATATATATATATATATATATATATATATATATATATATATATATATATGCATTAGAAGTTGAAAGACAGTGCATAGGAAATATTCACAAACACTGATCTCATACAGAGGCGAGGAACACGACCTCAGTTGAAGTGTTGACAATGAAGTCTACCAGAACAGTGTAGACGTGAAGCCCATAGCTATACTTTCGACAGGTGCTCAGTATAATTTTACCTGCATGTATGGAAAGAATTAACATAAACGAATAAGAATATGTGTGAACATGAACTCTCATATAATGTTGTGGAACACTGAACCTCTCAGTAAATGTTGTGAGACACTGAACCTCTCAGGTATAATGTTGTGGAACACTGAACCTAGTATACTGTGTGGAAACTGAACCTCTCAGTTAATGTCTTGGAACATGAACTACAGTATAATGTTTGGGGACACTGAATCTCAGTATAATGTTGTGGAACACTAACCTCTCAGTATAATGTTGTGGAACACTGAACCTCTCAGTATAATGTTGTGGACATGAACTCTCAGTATAATGTTGTGAGAACACTGAACCTCAGTATAATGTTGTGGAACACTGAACCTCTCAGTATAATGTTGTGGAACACTGAACCTCTCAGTATAATGTTGTGGAACACTGAACCTCTCAGTATAATGTTGTGGAACACTGAACCTCTCAGTATAATGTTGTGGAACACTGAACCTCTCAGTATAATGTTGTGGAACACTGAACCTCTCATTATAATGTTGTGGAACACTGAACCTCTCAGTATAATGTTGTGGAACACTGAACCTCTCAGTATAATGTTGTGGAACACTGAATCTCTCAGTATAATGTTGTGGAACACTGAACCTCTCAGTATAATGTTGTGGAACACTGAACCTCTCAGTATAATGTTGTGGAACACTGAACCTCTCAGTATACATGTTGTGGAACACTGAACCTCTCATATAATGTTGTGGAACACTGAACCTCTCAGTATATGTTGTGGAACACTGAACTCTCAGTATAATGTTGTGGAACACTGAACCTCTCAGTATAATGTTGTGGAACACTGAACCTCTCAGTATAATGTTGTGGAACACTGAACCTCTCAGTATATGTTGTGGAACACTGAACCTCTCAGTATAATGTTGTGGAAAATGAACCTCTCAGTATAATGTTGTGGAACACTGAACCTCTCAGTATAATGTGGAACACTGAACTCAGTATACTGTTGTGGAACACTGAACCTCTCAGTATAATGTTGTGGAACACTGAACCTCTCATATAATGTTGTGGAACACTGAACCTCTCAGTATAATGTTGTGGAACACTGAACTCTCAGTATATGTTGTGGAACACTGAACCTCTCAGTATATGTTGTGGAACACTGAACCTCTCAGTATACTGTTGTGGAACACTGAACTCTCAGTATAATGTTGTGGAACACTGAACCTCTCAGTATATGTTGTGGAACACTGAACCTCTCAATATAATGTTGTGGAACACTGAACCTCCAGTATAATGTTGGAACAGAATCTCAATATGTTGTGAACACTGGAATCCTCTCAGTATAATGTTGTGGAACACTGTTGTGGGAACACTGAATCTCAGTATATGTTGTGGAACACTGAATCTCAGTATACTGTTGTGGAACACTGAACCTCTCAGTATACTGTTGTGGAACACTGAACCTCTCAGTATACTGTTGTGGAACACTGAACCTCTCAGTATACTGTTGTGGAACACTGAACCTCTCAATATAATGTTGTGGAACACTGAACCTCTCAGTATAATGTTGTGGAACACTGAACCTCTCAGTATAATGTTGTGGAACACTGAACTTCTCAGTATATTGTTGTGGAACACTGAACCTCTCAGTATAATGTTGTGGAACACTGAACCTCTCAGTATAATGCTTGTGGAAACTGAACCTCTCAGTATACTGTTGTGGAAACACTGAACCTCTCCAGTATAATGTTGTGGAACACTGAACCTCTCAATATAATGTTGTGGAACACTGAACCTCTCAGTATAAGTTGTGGAACACTGAACATCTCAGTATATGTTGTGGAACACTGAACCTCTCAGTATATGTTGTGGAACACTGAACCTCTCAGTATAATGTTGTGGAACACTGAACCTCTCAGTATATGTTGTGAAACACTGAACCTCTCAGTATATGTTGTGGAACACTGAACCTCTCAGTATAATGTTGTGGAACACTGAACCTCTCAGTATAATGTTGTGGAACACTGAACATCTCAGTATAATGTTGTGGAACATGAACCTCTCAGTATAATGTTGTGGAACACTGAACCTCTCAGGTATACTGTTGTGGAACACTGAACCTCTCATATAATGTTGTGAACACTGAACCTCTCAGTATAATGTTGTGGAACACTGAACCTCTCAGTATAATGTTGTGGAACACTGAATCTCAGTATAATTGTGGAACACTGAACTCTCAGTATAATGTTGTGGAACACTGAATCTCTCAGTATAATGTTGTGGAACACTGAACCTCTCAGTATAATGTTGTGGAACACTGAACCTCTCAGTATAATGTTGTGGAACACTGAACCTCTCAGTATACTGTTGTGGAACACTGAACCTCTCAGTATAATGTTGTGGAACACTGAACCTCTCAGTATAATGTTGTGGAACACTGAACCTCTCAGTATAATGTTGTGGAACACTGAACCTCTCAGTATACTGTTGTGGAACACTGAACCTCTCAGTATAATGTTGTGGAACACTGAACCTCTCAGTATACTGTTGTGGA
Source organism: Cherax destructor (assembly GCA_009830355.1). NCBI lineage: Eukaryota > Metazoa > Arthropoda > Malacostraca > Decapoda > Parastacidae > Cherax > Cherax destructor. Next base: position 105,377 of record WNWK01004752.1, read on the forward strand.
ACACTGAACCTCTCAATATACTGTTGTGGAACACTGAACCTCTCAGTATACTGTTGTGGAACACTGAACCTCTCAATATACTGTTGTGGAACACTGAACCTCTCAGTATACTGTTGTGGAACACTGAACCTCTCAGTATACTGTTGTGGAACACTGAACCTCTCAGTATACTGTTGAATATACCGTTGTGGAACAACCAGCGTCCTTGTATACCGATATCTTTACTGTTGCTTACCGTTGCTAAGGGCACCGTTGTGGATCAACCAGCCTGTTAGTCTACCGTTTTCCTTTGTGGTTGAGGGTTCAATATATATGTATATGAGGCATGGTAACCAGCACAGTGGCACAAGAGGCATGGTAGCCAGCACAGTGCCACCAGCTTGGTAGACAGCACAGTGCCACCAGCATGGTAGTCAGCACAGTGCCACCAGAGGCTTGGTAGCCAGCACAGTGCCACCACCTTGGTAGCCAGCACAGTGCCACCAGCTTGGTACACAGCACAGTGCCACCAGCATGGTAGCCAGCACAGTGCCACCAGAGGCTTGGTAGCCAGCACAGTGCCACCACCTTGGTAGCCAGCACAGTACCACCACCTTGGTAGCCAGCACAGTGCCACCAGAAGCTTGGTAACCAACACAGTGCCACCAGAGGCTTGGTAACCAACACAGTGCCACCAGAGGCTTGATAACCAATACAGTGCCACCAGAGGCTTGGTAGCCAGCACAGTACCAGAGCTTGTAGCTAGCACAGTGCCAGCATCTTGGTACCAGCACAGTGCCAGTAGCTTGGTATCAGCACAATGCCACAAGCTTGGTAGCCAGCAGAGTGCCACCAGCTTGGTAGCCAGCACAGTGCCACCAGCTTGGTAGCCAGCACAGTGCCACCAGAGGCTTGGTAGCCAGCACAGTGCCACCAGAGGCTTGGCAGCCATCACAGTGTAACCAGCTTGGTAGTCAGCACAGTGCCACCAACTTGGTAGCCAGCACAGTGCCACCAGCTTGGTAGCCAGCACAGTGCCACCAGAGGCTTGGTAGCCAACACAGTGCTACCAGCTGCAGTCTTGAAGAATTACTGTACTTACCTATTTCTACTTCCTGGGTTCTAGTCACAGCACACTATCCTTAATTGTTGAAATATTTCGCTTGTGTAGCTAGTTTCTTCAGTCTAGCACAGAGGAGATTTTTATGCTGAAGACAGTTTATAAGGGATTTAACAGTGGCATCCTTCAGTCTTGATAAGGGTCAGTCTCAGTCTTGATAGTAGGTGGTCAGTCCTCAGTCTGATAGTAGGTGGTCAGTCACTCAGTCTTGATAGTAGGTGGTCAGTCCCTCAGTCTTGATCTGGGGTCAGTCCTCAGTCTTGATAGTAGGTGGTCAGTCCTCAGTCTTGATAGTAGGTGGTCAGTCCAAGTCTTGATAGTAGGTGGTCAGTCCCTCAGTCTTGATAGTAGGTGGTCAGTCCCTCAGTCTTGATAATGAGGGGTCAGTCCCTCAGTCTTGATAAGTAGGTGGTCAGTCCCTCAGTCTTGATAGTAGGTGGTCAGTCCCTCAGTCTTGATAATAGTTGGTCAGTCACTCAGTCTTGATAGTAGGTGGTCAGTCCCTCAGTCTTGATAGTAGGTGGTCAGTCCCTCAGTCTTGATAGTAGGTGGTCAGTCCCTCAGTCTTGATAGTAGGTGGTCAGTCCCTCAGTCTTGATAGTAGGTGGTCAGTCCCTCAGTCTTGATAGTAGGTGGTCAGTCCGTCAGTCTTGTTAGTAGGTGGTCAGTCCCTCAGTCTTGATAGTAGGTGGTCAGTCCCTCAGTCTTGATAATAGGGGGTCAGTCCCTCAATCTTGATAGTAGGTGGTCAGTCCCTCAGTCTTGATAGTAGGTGGTCAGTCCCTCAGTCTTGATAGTAGGTGGTCAGTCCCTCAGTCTTGATATTAGTGGTCAGTCCCTCAGTCTTGATAGTAGGTGGTCAGTCCTCAGTCTTGATAGTAGGTGGTCAGTCTCTCAGTGTTGATAGTAGGTTGTCAGTCTCTCAGTCTTGATAGTAGGTGGTCAGTCCCTCAGTCTTGATAGTAGGTGGTCAGTCCCTCAGTCTTGATAGTAGGTGGTCAGTCCCTCAGTCTTGATAGTAGGTGGTCAGTCCCTCAGTCTTGATAGTAGGTGGTCAGTCTCTCAGTCTTGATAGTAGGTGGTCAGTCTCTCAGTGTTGATAGTAGGTGGTCAGTCCTCAGTCTTGATAGTAGGTGGTCAGTCCCTCAGTCTTGATAGTAGGTGGTCAGTCCCTCAGTCTTGATATAGGTGGTCAGTCCCTCAGTCTTGATATAGGTGGTCAGTCCCTCAGTCTTGATATAGGTGGTCAGTCCCTCAGTCTTGATACTAGGTGGTCAGTCCTCAGTCTTGATAGTAGGTGGTCAGCCTCAGTGTTGATACTAGGTGGTCAGTCCCTCAGTCTTGATACTAGGTGGTCAGTCCCTCAGTCTTGATATAGGTGGTCAGTCCCTCAGTCTTGATACTAGGTGGTCAGTCCTCAGTCTTGATAGTAGGTGGTCAGTCCTCAGTTTGATACTAGGTGGTCAGTCCTCAGTCTTGATAGTAGGTGGTCAGTCTCTCAGTGTTGATAGTAGGTGGTCAGTCCCTCAGTCTTGATACTTGGTGGTCAGTCCCTCAGTCTTGATACTTGGTGGTCAGTCCCTCAGTCTTGATACTTGGTGGTCAGTCCCTCAGTCTTGATACTTGGTGGTCAGTCCCTCAGTCTTGATACTTGGTGGTCAGTCCCTCAGTCTTGATACTTGGTGGTCAGTCCCTCAGTCTTGATACTTGGTGGTCAGTCCCTCAGTCTTGATAGTAGGTGGTCAGTCCCTCAGTCTTGATACTAGGTGGTCAGTCCCTCAGTCTTGATACTAGGTGGTCAGTCCCTCAGTCTTGATACTAGGTGGTCAGTCCCTCAGTCTTGATACTAGGTGGTCAGACCCTCAGTGTTGATACTAGGTGGTCAGTCCCTCAGTCTTGATAGTAGGTGGTCAGTCCCTCAGTGTTGATACTAGGTGGTCAGTCCCTCAGTCTTGATACTAGGTGGTCAGTCCCTCAGTGTTGATAGTAGGTGGTCAGTCCCTCAGTGTTGATAGTAGGTGGTCAGTCCCTCAGTCTTGATACTAGGTGGTCAGTCCCTCAGTCTTGATACTAGGTGGTCAGACCCTCAGTCTTGATACTAGGTGGTCAGTCCCTCAGTCTTGATACTAGGTGGTCAGACCCTCAGTCTTGATACTAGGTGGTCAGTCCCTCAGTCTTGATAGGGGCAGCACTGGAGGCTGCTACTGGAAACTGGTACTAAAGGCTGGTACTGGGGGCAGCACTGGAGGCTGGTACTGGAGGCAGCACTGGAGACTGGTACTGGAGGCAGCACTGGAGACTGGTATTAGGGGCTGGTACTAGGGGCAGCACTGGAGACTGGTACTAGGGGCTGGTACTAGGGGCAGCACTGGAGACTGGTACTAGGGGCTGGTACTAGGGGCAGCACTGGAGACTGGTACTAGGGGCTGGTACTAGGGGCTGGTACTAGGGGCAGCACTGGAGACTTGGACTAGGGGCTGGTACTAGGGCAGCACTGGAGACTGGTACTAGGGGCTGGTACTAGGGGCAGCACTGGAGACTGGTACTAGGGGCTGGTACTAGGGGCAGCCTGGAGACTGGTACTAGGGGCTGGTACTAGGGGCAGCCTGGAGACTGGTGAACTAGGGGCTGGTACTGACTGTGCAAGTCAAACTCATATTTTACAAGATATTTACTTATTAGCGAAATGGTTATGAAACAAGTAGACCGACTGAAACAAAATAAATCGCTGATACTGGAGGCTGGTACTGGAGGCAGCACTGGAGGCTGGTACTGGAGGCAGCACTGGAGGCTGGTACTGGGGCAGCACTGGAGACTGGTACTGGAGGCAGCACTGGAGGCTGGTACTGGAGGCAGCACTGGAGGCTGGTACTGGGGGCAGCACTGGAGGCTGGTACTGGAGGCAGCACTGGAGACTGGTACTGGAGGCAGCACTGGAGGCAGCACTGGAGGCTGATACTGGAGGCAGCACTGGAGACTGGTACTGGGGCAGCACTGGAGGCTGGTACTGGAGGCAGCACTGGAGGCTGGTACTGAGGCAGCACTGGAGGCTGGTACTGGGGCGCACTGGAGGCAGCACTGGAGACTGGTACTGGAGGCAGCACTGGAGGCAGCACTGGAGGCTGATACTGGAGGCAGCACTGGAGACTGGTTCTGGGGGCAGCACTGGAGGCTGGTACTGGAGGCAGCACTGGAGGCTGGTACTGGAGGCAGCACTGGAGGCTGGTACTGGGGGCAGCACTGGAGGCTGGTACTGGAGGCAGCACTGGAGACTGGTACTGGAGGCAGCACTGGAGGCTGGTACTGGAGGCAGCACTGGAGGCTGATAATGGAGGCAGCACTGGAGACTGGTACTGGGGGCAGCACTGGAGGCTGGTACTGGAGGCAGCACTGGAGGCTGGTACTGGGGGCAGCACTGGAGGCTGGTACTGGAGGCAGCACTGGAGGCTGATACTGGAGGCAGCACTGGAGGCTGATACTGGAGGCTGGTACTGGGGGCAGCACTGGAGGCTTGTACTGGGGGCAGCACTGGAGGCTTGTACTGGGGGCAGCATTGGAGGCTGCTACTGGAAACTGGTACTAGAGGCTGGTAATGGAGGCAGCACTGGAGGCTGGTACTGGAGGCAGCACTGGAGGCTGGTACTGGAGGCAGCACTGGAGGCTGGTACTGGAGGCAGCACTGGAGACTGGTATTGGAGGCTGGTACTGGAGACTGACACTGGAGTCTGGTACTAGAGGCACCACTGGAGGCTGGTACTGGAGGCTTGTACTGGAGACTGGCACTGGAGTCTGGTACTGGAGGCAGCAATGGAGGCTGGTACTGGAGGCAGTACTGGAGGCAGCACTTGATACTGGTACTGGAGGCTGGCACTGGAGTCTGGTACTGGAGGCAGCACTGGAGGGTGGTACTGAAGGCAGCACTGGAGGCTGGTACTGGTTGCAGGACTAGAGGCTGGTACTGGAGACAGCACTGGAGGCTGGTACTGGAGACAGCACTGGAGGCTGGTACTGGAGACAGCACTGGAACCTGGTACTGGAGGCTGTTACTTACTCAGCATTGGAGGATGATACTTGAGACATCACTGAAGGCTGGTACTGGAGGCAGCACTGGAGGGTGGTACCGGAGGCAGCACTGGAGGCAGCACTGGAGACTGGTATTGGAGGCTGGTACTGGAGGCTGACACTGGAGTCTGGTACTAGAGGCACCACTGGAGGCTGGTACTGGAGGCTGACACTGCAGTCTGGTACTGGAGGCAGCACTGGAGGCTGGTACTGGAGGCAGCACTGGAGGCTGGTACTGGAGGCAGCACTTGAGGCTGGTACTGGAGGCTGGCACTGGAGTCTGGTACTGGAGGCAGCACTGGAGGATGGTAATGAAGGCAGCACTGGAGGCTGGTACTGGAGGCAGCACTGGAGGCTGGTACTGGAGACAGCACTGGATTCAGCACTGGAGTCTGGTACTGGAGGCAGCACTAGAGGCTGGTACTGAAGGCAGCACTGGAGGCTGGCACTGTTGGCTGGCACCGGCTGTGCTGGAGCATCACTAAACTAAACCAGCTGGCCACCAGCTGGTTTATATAAACTGGAAGACAGCAGCCAGCTGGTGTATTAACCACCACCTGTGATACTCTGTATTGATGGTCTCTGTATACTGCCTCTCCCTGTGTGTATACTGCCTCCTTCCCTGTGTGTATACTGCTCTCCCTGTGTGTATACTGCCCTCCCTGTGTGTATACTCCCTTGTGTATACTGCTCTCCTGTGTGTATACTGCCTCTCCCTGTGTGTATACTGCCTCTCCCTGTGTGTATACTGCCTCTCCATGTGTATACTGCCTCTCCCTGTGTGTATACTGCCTCTCCCTGTGTGTATACTGCCTCTCCCTGTGTGTATACTGCCTCTCCCTGTGTGTATACTGCCTCTCCCTGTGTGTATACTGCCTCTCCCTGTGTGTATACTGCCTCTCCCTTTGTGTATACTGCCTCTCCCTGTGTGTATACTGCCTCTCCTTGTGTATACTGCCTCTCCTTGTGTATACTGCCTCTCCCTGTGTGTATACTGCCTCTCCCTGTGTGTATACTGCCTCTCCCTGTGTGTATACTGCCTCTCCCTTTGTGTATACTGCCTCTCCCTGTGTGTATACTGCCTCTCCCTATGTGTATACTGCCTCTCCCTTGTGTATACTGCTCCCTGTGTATACTGCCTCTCCTGTGTGTATACTGCCTCTCCCTGTGTGTATACTGCCTCTCCTGTGTGTATACTGCCTCTCCCTGTGTGTATACTGCTCTCCCTGTGTGTATACTGCCTCTCCCTTGTGTATACTGCTCTCCTGTGTATACTGCCTCTCCTGTGTGTATACTGCTCTCCCTATGTGTATACTGCCTCTCCTGTGTGTATACTGCCTCTCCTGTGTGTATACTGCCTCTCCTGTGTGTATACTGCCTCCCTGTGTGTATACTGCCTCTCCCTGTGTGTATACTGCTCTCCCTGTGTGTATACTGCCTCTCCTTGTGTGTATACTGCCTCTCCCTGTGTGTATACTGCCTCTCCCTGTGTGTATACTGTCTCTCCTGTGTGTATACTGCCTCTCCCTGTGTGTATACTGCCTCTCCCTGTGTGTATACTGTCTCTCCCTTGTGTATACTGCCTCCCTTGTGTTACTGCCTCTCCCTGTGTGTATACTGCCTCTCCCTGTGTGTATACTGTTCTCCTTGTGTATACTGCCTCTCCCTGTGTGTATACTGCCTCTCCTGTGTGTATACTGCCTCCCTTGTGTATACTGCCTCTCCCTTGTGTATACTGCCTCTCCTGTTGTGTATACTGCCTCTCCTGTGTGTATACTGCCTCTCCCTGTGTGTATACTGCCTCTCCCTAGTGTGTATACTGCCTCTCCCTATGTGTATACTGCCTCTCCTATGTGTATACTGCTCTCCCTTGTGTATACTGCTCTCCCTATGTGTATACTGCCTCTCCCATGTGTATACTGCCTCTCCTTGTGTATACTGCCTCTCCCTGTGTGTATACTGCCTCTCCCTGTGTGTATACTTCCCTCCCTGTTGTATACTGCATCTCCTGTGTATACTGCCTCTCCCTGTGTGTATACTGCCTCTCCCTGTGTGTATACTGCTCTCCCTGTGTGTATACTTCCTCTCCTGTGTGTATACTGCATCTCCCTGTGTATACTGCCTCTCCTGTGTGTATACTGCTCTCCCTGTGTGTATACTGTCTCTCCTGTGTGTATACTGCCTCTCCCTGTGTTTATACTGCCTCCTGTGTGTGTTGTGTATATATACTATATATATATATATATATATATATATATATATATATATATATATATATATATATATATATATTGAATGTACTAAAGGGTTTGATGTAATTTCCGGTTAGTTAATAACTGTGGGAGCTTGTAAAAACCACTCCCTGACTCATCCGGGTTTAGCCGTTTTAGTAGACTGGTGACAATAGTGATATATATGAAATTGATAATGTTTATGTGTGTGTGTGTGTGTGTGTGTGTGTGTGCGTGTGCGTGTGTGTGTTTGTGTGTGTACTCACCTAATTGTGGTTGCAGGGGTCGAGACTCAGCTCCTGGCCCCGCCTCTTCGCTGTCTGCTACTGGGTCTCTGCTCTCCCTGCTCCATGAGCTTTATCATACCTTGTCTTAAAACTATGTATTGTTCCTGCCTCCACTATATCTTTCTCTAGACTATTCCACTTCCTGACTACTCTGTGGCTGAAGAAATGCTTCCTAACATCCCTTTGACTCATCTGAGTCTTCAGCTTCCAGTTGTGTCCCCTTGTTTCTGTGTTCCCTCTCTGGAACATCCTGTCACTGTGTGTGTGTGTGTCACTGTGTGTGTGGTTAATTGTGTATGTGTGTGTGTGTGTATGTGTGTGTGTGTTCCTTATAACTAAGGGACTGACCCCCTACTATCAAGACTGAGGGACTGACACCCTATTGTCACACCCATGTGGTAATGTCCTCCCGACCAGTGAACCAGCAGTTAAGAATATAACAGTCGTGGCCTCACTGGTATAATAAACTGTCTGGTTCAACACAAGCAGTGAACCAGCAGTTAAGAATATAACAGTCGTGGCCTCACTGGTATAATAAACTGCCAGGTTACATACAATAATGTACAGTGAACCAGCAGTTAAGAATATAACAGTCGTGGCCTCACTGGTATAATAAACTGTCTGGTTCAACACAAGCAGTGAACCAGCAGTTAAGAATATAACAGTCGTGGCCTCACTGGTATAATTAACTGTCAGGTTCAACACAAGCAGTGAACCAGCAGTTAAGAATATAACAGTCGTGGCCTCACTGGTATAATAAACTGTCTGGTTCAACACAAGCAGTGAACCAGCAGTTAAGAATATAACAGTCGTGGCCTCACTGGTATAATAAACTGCCAGGTTCAACACAAGCAGTGAACCAGCAGTTAAGAATATAACAGTCGTGGCCTCACTGGTATAATAAACTGTCAGGTTCAATGGTTCAACACTGACAATCACAAGGAAGGTGTCAGAGTTGTGAAGCAATGTCTGGGACTCCACGATCAGTATTGTCAGACTTACCTCAAGTCTGCTCACCACAACACTTCTCACTGTCTCTCTTGTTCGTAAACTTTGTTCATAGTGTATATACACTGTACATAGTGTATATACACTATAGATATTGTATATACACTGTACATAGTGCCTTGAACAGATCAACTTCCTGGTATGTGAAGTATGTTCAAGGTATATTCCCCTAAGAAAAAAGAAGAGAAGTAAACTGGATAGAGAGAGACGCTCCCTCTACAGCAGAAGGTGAAGAATCACTGAGCTCCTCAACAACTCTAGATTATCTGAAACACGGAAGGCAACAATAACCAGGGAAATGGAAAATACTGAGCTTAAGTTAAAAGACTCGTACATGATCCAGGAGAGACAGGAGGAGCTGAAAGTCATAAGTGAAATTGAAAGAACTTCGAAATATTTCTTGCCGTGTGCCGAAAACCAGGCCAAAACCACATCTAGTGTCGGGCCCCAGCTCAGACAAGATGGATTTTACATAGATGAAAAAAAAAGAAATGTGATACTAAAATCTTAAAACGACTCTGTGTTTAGCGAGCCACTAATCAGTCTGAAGATCCACAATCCAAATATTTTTTTCCACGAATGAACCTGGAACCCTGGCAGTGTATGCCAGGTTTCTGACATAACTCCACTAGACTTTGAGAAAGCCATTGACAACATGGCCATGTACTCAGCCCCAGGCCCAGACTCGTGCAACTCTCTCTTCATTAAGAACTGCAACAAACTCCTTTCGCTTGTATATACATAGTGTACATACATTGTACATAGTGTACATACATTGTACATAGTGTACATACATTTTACATAGTGTATATACATTGTACATATACTTGCATGTTTTTGGTGAAGGAGATATATATAATATATATATATATATATATATATCTCCATGGGGAAGTGGAATAGAATTCTTCCTCCGTAAGCCATGCGTGTCGTAAGAGGCGACTAAAATGCCGGGAGCAGGGCTAGTAACCCCTTCTCCTGTATATATTACTAAATGTAAAAGGAGAAACTTTCATTTTCCTTTTGGGCCACCCTGCCTCAGTGGGAAACGGCCGACGTGTTGAAAGAAAGAATATTATATATATATATATATATATATATATATATATATATATATATATATATATATATATATACTCACTGCTGACTTTTGCTGACTTGTGCTATGGGCAGGTGTACAGTACACCAGACTACACCTGCCATTCCTACCTTGGTTAATTGTGTTACGAGCGGGTGTGGAGATTAGCAGGTGTAGTGGAGGGTAGCAAGTGTAGTGAAGGGTAGTAGGTGTAGTGGAGGGTAGTAGGTGTAGTGGAGGGTAGCAGGTGTAGTGAAGGGTAGTAGGTGTAGTGGAGGGTAGTAGGTGTAGTGGAGGGTAGTAGGTGTAGTGGAGGGTAGCAGGTGTAGTGGAGGGTAGCAGGTGTAGTGGAGGGTAGCTGGTGTAGTGGAGGGTAGTAGGTGTAGTGAAGGGTAGCAGGTGTAGTGGAGGGTAGCAGGTGTATTGGAGGGTAACTGGTGTAGTGGAGGGTAAACCAGATGTCAAGAGTCTCCCTTTCCAACACCCCTCCTTCCCTCCCTCCCTCATAATTCACTGCCTCCCTCACTCTTGAAGACACACTCCCTCTTCTACATGATTGACTCGTGTTTTGAACAGGTGTACAGGAATCTCTGGATGGAGGGGGATAGATGGAGGGGAAAGGAGGAGAAGAAGATGGAGGGGAGATAGAGGGAGTGTTGGAGATATGTGTGTTAGGCAGAACAGGATGAGAATTGTCCCAAATCTCCTGTTGTATCTCTCTCTCTCTCTCTCTCTCTCTCTCTCTCTCTCTCTCTCTCTCTCTCTCTCTCTCCATTATAGGTCAGGTACTCCCTCTAGCTGTCATTTTTCTTCTCTTATTACCAATCAAATAATGTGTCATTCTAGGGCAGTGTTGTGTGTGTGTGTGTTGTTCTTCTTCTCTTCTTCCTCATTATAGTAGTGTATTCCCTTTAGTGTCATTTTTCTTCTTTTTCATCATACTGATGTCTGTCTTGGGCAGGAGTTGTTGTGTGTGTGTGTGTAACACACACTGTAATACACTGTAACACACCCTTTCTCTTTCTCTCCCTCTATCTTTCACACCCTAGGCGGGGGCAGGAGCTATATCTCGACCCCTGCAACCACACATAGGTGAGTACACACACACCACATCGTCTTGACGACCCTGGAGGACAGGAGGGATAGGGAAAACATGATAACGACATATAAAATACTGCGAGGAATTGACAAGGTGGACAGAGACAGGATGTTCCAGAGAGGGGACACAGCAACAAGGGGACACAGTTGGAAGTTGAAGACTCAGATGAGTCAGAAGGATGTCAAGAAGTATTTCTTCAGTCATAGAGTTGTCAGGAAGTTGAACAGTCTGGCAAGTGATGTAGTGGAGGCAGGAACCATACATAGTTTTAAGATGAGATATGATAAAGTTATTGGTGCAGAGAGAGGACCTAGTAGCGATCAGTGAAGAGGTGGGGCCAGGAGCTATGAATCGACCCCTGCAACCACAAATAGGTGGTTGCAGGGGTCATGCACACACACACACACACACACACACACACACACACACGAACACACACACACATATACATACACACACATACACTCACACATATAAATAAAAATGGGGCCTAAGCGGGGAAGTCGGAGACTTGGGGGACAAGAGAAAGATGGGCCTGGGAAGGAAGAGTGGATGGAAGAGCTATGCAAAAAATGGACCAAGTGTGGGAAAGCAAACTATGTGAGCTTACAGCGAGAATGGAGAAGAGGATAGAGGCAGAGAAGAAGAAGTGGGAGTCGTGAGTTGAAGCTGTGAAAGCCAAGATACAGGCCCTAGAAGACAAAGTAAATATGCTGAAGTGAAATATAGGGCCAATAACGAGAGGGGCCATGACATCTGGAGCAGGTACACAATATTAAGCAAGGGGTCCATTGAAAAGGAGACAAAACTTACACTGAGGCCTTTTTACTCTTGTCGAACCCTTGAAATATTAATAAATATTAATAATGATACACAACAAAAATTATTGCGTATCATTATTAATATCTTTCTTTCTCTTTCATAAACTTAAAGTTCATAAGGAAAATATATTTTTCTGATAACTGGTTAAAAAATTAACCATATCTGTAAACAAAAAAATAAACATAACCAATATCATAAATAACACACATAAATAAACGAAAACAGATAATTACTACTACAATAACTATCATTTTTTGACAGTGTTGAAAAGGCATAAGATTAATCAAGGCAAAATATCATATGAACAAATATATGGGTCATGGAAATGTTATTTTTGAAGCCAATTTATAGGCCTGGTCACAGACTGGACCGTGGTGGTGATGATCCCCAAAATCCTCCCAGGTATACTCCAGGCCTAACAGGCCACCAAGAAAGGTCGAGGAATAAAGGGGGCACACAGATGGGCACAGGGACAGCAGTATGTGAGGGGGCACAGGTGGAGAAGACAGGGACAGCAGTATGTGAGGGGTACAGGTGAAGGAGACAGGGACAGCAGTATGTGAGGGGGGCACAGGTGGAGAGACAGTGACAGCAGTATGTGAGGGGGGCACAGGTGGAGGAGACATGGATGCAGTATGTGAAGGGGGCACAGGTGGAGGAAACAGGGACAGCAGTATGTGAAGGGGGCAGAGATGGAGGAGACAGGGACAGCAGTATGTGAAGGGGCAGAGATGGAGGAGACAGAAACAGCAGTATGTGAAGGGGGCAGAGATAGAGGAGACAGGGACAGCAGTATGTGAAGGGGCAGAGATGGAGGAGACAGGGACAGCAGTATGTGAAGGGGCAGAGATAGAGGAGACAGGGACAGCAGTATGTGAAGGGGGCAGAGATAGAGGAGACAGGGACAGCAGTATGTGAAGGGGCAGAGATGGAGGAGACAGAAACAGCAGTATGTGAAGGGGGCAGAGACAGGAGACAGGCCCCATGCAGAGTCACGACCAGGCCACCAGGAGGTACAGGAAATAAGAAAGGAGGTGATGGCTATGCATAAACAGGACCCAGTGATGTGGAGGAAAAGCAATGGGAAGAGAAGAGGGAGAGGTCAATCTTTATCCACAGGCTTCAGGAGAACGAAGGGAAGACGTATGATGAAAGACGGCAGAAAGAAAAGCAAGAGATTGAAAATATCATCAAACAAACAGAAGAGGAGGGCATGTCTGAACTAATAAATTTTCAGAAAATAGGGGGTACTCGAAGGAGAGGAATCTGCCAGTCAGACTGATTTTCAAGACAGAAACAGTGTGGGACAGGATCCTTCAGGATAAACCATGGCTAAAGGAATCAACAACATACTGGAGGGTATTCCTAGACTGCAAAAGAATGAGGATGGAACAACAACAGCTGAGAGAAAGGACACAGAAACGAAAGGGGTAAGAAAGAGAGATAAGGCTAGAGTCAGTAGAGAACAACCAGATTTCAGTGGAGCAGAGTGTGCAAAACCCACAGAACCGCCCTCAGAACTCCACAGCAAAACACATTATTCCAACACAAACCACACCCCACACTCATAGCCCCCACCACACAATACGCAATAGAATCCCATAGCACCCTGCCAGCCCAACACCCCCACCCCCACAAACCCCCCAGAATACAGTGCTGGAGAGGAAACTGAAGATATGGTACACCAATGCTGATAGAATAATAAATAAGTGGGAGAAGTGGCATGAAAAATCACAAAGGCATCACCAGACATTATAGCCCCTACAGAAACTAAGTTTACAGGAATAGCAAATGCCATCTTTCCAACTGGATATCAGATCCTGAGGAAAGACAGAGGGAACAGGAGGTAGGGAGGAGGAGTGGCACTGCTTGTCAAAAACCAATGGGATTTTGAGGGGTTGGAGAGAGGAGACAGAGGAGAAGCAAGAGACTACATAATAGAACACTACAGTCTGGAGGTCCCAAGGTGGTGATTGCAGTGATGTATAACTCACCATAGAATAGCAGGAGGCCAAGACAAGAACATGGTGAGAGTAACAGAGAAATGGTTGACACACTGGCTGAAGTGGCCAGAAGGGCTCATGTGGGCAGGGCAAAGCTGCTGGTTGTGGGTGACTTCAATCATAAAGAAATCGACTGGGGAAACCTGGAATCACTTAGGGGCTCAAAAACATTGAGGGCTAAGATGCTGGAGGTGGTACTGTAAAATCTCATGCATCAACATGTTAGGGACACAACCAGAGAAAGAGAAGAGGATGAACCAGCATAAATGGACCTAATATTCACCTTAAGCAGTGCAAATATTGAGGACATCACATATGAAAGACCCCTCAGAGCTAGTGATCATGGGGTTCTAAGCTTCGAATGCACAGTAGAGTTTACACAGTAGAGTTACGAGTGGAGAGGAAAGCAGGAAGAGTAGGATGAATGAAGCCAAACTACAAGAGAGGGGACTACACAGTCATAAGGAATTTCCTGCACGAGGTTCAGTGGGGCAGAGAACTGGCAGGGAAATCAATAAATGAGATGATGAAATATGTGACAACAATATGCAAGGAAGCAGAGGAGAGGTTTGTACCCAAGGGCAACAGACATAATGAGAAGGCCAGGATGAGCCCTTGGTTCACCTGAAGGTGTAGAGAGACTAAAACCAAGTGGGGTAGAGAATGGAAGAAGTATAGAAGGCAAAGGACCCAGGAGAACAAGGAGAGTAGTTGAAGAGCAAGAAATGAATATGAACAGGTAGGGAGGGAGGCTCAACGACAGTACAAAAATGACATAGCAATGAAAGCCAAGTCTGACCCAAAGCTGTTGTACAGCCACATCAGGAGGCTAGCAACAGTCAAAGACCAGGTAATCTGGCTGAGGAAGAAAGGAGGGAAGGTCATAAGCAACGACTTTGAAGTATGTGAGGAGTTCAACATGAGATTCAAAGAAGTATTTACAGTGGAGAAGAAAGAATTCCAGAAACACGGAGTGGTGGGGTACACCATCAAGTACTGGACACAATGCACACAACCGAGGAGGAAGTGAAGAGGCTGCTAGATAACTCAAAGGCGATGGGACCAGATAACATCTCTCGGTGGGTCCTGAGAGAGGGAGCAGAGACACTCTGTGTACCACTAACAACAATCTTCAACACATCTATTGAAACAGAACGACTACCTGAGGTGTGGAAGACAGCAAATGTAGTCCCAATTTTTAAAAAAGGAGACAGGAACGTAGCACTAAACTACAGACCAGTGTCACTGACATGTATAGTAAGCAAGGTCATGGAGAAGATTATCAGGAGAAGAGTGGTGGAGCACCTGGAAAGGAACGAGCTTATCAACGACGGCCAACACGGTTTCATGGACGGGAAATCCTGTGTCACAAACCTACTGGAGTTCTATGACAGGGTGACAGCAGTAAGACAAGAGAGAGAGGGGTGGGTAGATTGCATTTTCTTGGACTGTAAGAAGGTTCCACAGTTCCACACAAGAGATTAATACAAAAGCTGGAGGACCAGGCAGGGATAACAGGGAAGGCACTGCAGTGGATCAGAGAATACCTGACAGGAAGACATTAATGAGTCATGGTACCTGATGAGGTGTCAGAGTGGGCGCCTGTGACGACCGGGGTTCCACAAGGTCAGTCCTAGGACCAGTGCTGTTTCTGGTATATGTGAATGACATGACGGAAGGAATAGACTCGGAAGAGTCTCTGTTTTCAGACATGTGAAGTTAATGAGGAGAATTATATCGGATGAGGATCAGGCAGAACTATAAAGGGACTTGGACAGGCTGCAGGCCTGGTCCAGCAACTGGCTCCTGGAGTTCAATCCCACCAAGTGCAAAGTCATGAAGATCGGGGAAGGGAAAAGAAGACTGCAGACAGAGTACAGACTAGGGGGACAAAGACTACAAACCTCACTCAAGGAAAAGGATCCTGGAGTGTGTATAATACCGAGCACATCTCCTGAGGCGCACATTGACCAAATAACTCCTGCAGCATACGGGCGCCTAGCGAACCTAACATCATTCTGACATCTCAGTAAGGAGTCGTTCTGGACTATGTACACCGTGTAAATCAGGTCCATATTGGAGTATGCACCACCAGTTTGGAACCCACACCTGACCAAGGACGTCAGGAAACTAGAGAAAGTGCAAAGGTTTGCAACGAAACGAGTCCTGGAGCTAAGGGGTATGTCCTACGAAGAGAGGTTAAGAGAACCCGACCTGACGACACTGGAAAACAGGAAGGACGGGAGGAAGTGTCATGATAACGACATATAAAATACTGAGAGGAATTGACAAGGTGGACAGAGACAGAATGTTCCAGAGATGGGACACAGCAACAAGGGGTCACAGTTGGAAGTTGAAGACTCAAATGAATCACAGGGATGTTAGGAAGTATTTCTTCAGTCACAGAGTGGTCAGGAAGTGGAATAGTCTGGAGAGTGATTTAGTGGAGGCAGGATCCATACATAGCTTTAAGAAGAGGTATGATAAACCTCATGGAACAGGGAGAGAGTGGACCTAGTGGCGACCAGTGAAGAGGCGGGGCCAGGAGCTTTGACTTGACCCCTGTAACCAAAATTAGGTGAGTACACTATAACAAACTATAAAATAGAGCGACCATCCAAAACCATGTCTCAGTGGTCCAGTAGTTGTGAGAGGCAGGAACGACCATCCAAGACCATGTCTCAGTGGTCCAGTAGTTGTGAGAGGCAGGAACGACCATCCAAGACCATGTCTCAGTGGTCCAGTAGTTGTGAGAGGCAGGAACGACCATCCAAGACCATGTCATAGTGGTCCAGTAGTTGTGAGAGGCAGGAACGACCATCCAAGACCATGTCTCAGTGGTCCAATAGTTGTGAGAGGCAGGAACGACCATCCAAGACCATGTCATAGTGGTCCAGTAGTTGTGAGAGGCAGGAACGACCATCCAAGACCATGTCTCAGTGGTCCAGTAGTTGTGAGAGGCAGGAACGACCATCCAAGACCATGTCTCAGTGGTCCAATAGTTGTGAGAGGCAGGAACGACCATCCAAGACCATGTCTCAGTGGTCCAGTAGTTGTGAGAGGCAGGAACGACCATCCAAGACCATGTCACAGTGGTCCAGTAGTTGTGAGAGGCAGGAACGACCATCCAAGACCATGTCATAGTGGTCCAGTAGTTGTGAGAGGCAGGAACGACCATCCAAGACCATGTCTCAGTGGTCCAGTAGTTGTGAGAGGCAGGAACGACCATCCAAGACCATGTCCAGTGGTCCAGTAGTTGTGAGAGCAGGAACGACCATCCAAGACCATGTCTCAGTGGTCCAGTAGTTGTGAGAGGCAGGAACGCCGTCAAGACCATGTCATAGTGGTCAGTAGTTGTGAGTAGGAACGCATCCAAGACCATATCATAGTGGTCCAGTAGTTGTGAGAGGCAGGAACGACCATCCAAGACCATGTCTCAGTGGTCCAGTAGTTGTGAGAGGCAGGAACGACCATCCAAGACCATGTCTCAGTGGTCCAGTAGTTGTGAGAGGCAGGAACGACCATCCAAGACCATGTCTCAGTGGTCCAGTAGTTGTGAGGCAGGAACGACCATCCAAGACCATGTCTCAGTGGTCCAGTAGTTGTGAGAGGCAGGAACGACCATCCAAGACCATGTCTCAGTGGTCCAGTAGTTGTGAGAGGCAGGAACGACCATCCAAGACCATGTCTCAGTGGTCCAGTAGTTGTGAGAGGCAGGATCGACCATCCAAGACCATGTCACAGTGGTCCAGTAGTTGTGAGAGGCAGGAACGACCATCCAAGACCATGTCATAGTGGTCCAGTAGTTGTGAGAGGCAGGAACGACCATCCAAGACCATGTCACAGTGGTCCAGTAGTTGTGAGAGGCAGGAACGACCATCCAAGACCATGTCTCAGTGGTCCATTAGTTGTGAGAGGCAGGAACGACCATCCAAGACCATGTCTCAGTGGTCCAGTAGTTGTGAGAGGCAGGAACGACCATCCAAGACCATGTCTCAGTGGTCCAGTAGTTGTGAGAGGCAGGAACGACCATCCAAGACCATGTCTCAGTGGTCCAGTAGTTGTGAGAGGCAGGAACGACCATCCAAGACCATGTCTCAGTGGTCCAGTAGTTGTGAGAGGCAGGAACGACCATCCAAGCCCATGTCTCAGTGGTCCAGTAGTTGTGAGAGGCAGGAACGACCATCCAAGACCATGTCTCAGTGGTCCAGTAGTTGTGAGAGGCAGGAACGACCATCCAAGACCATGTCTCAGTGATCCAGTAGTTGTGAGAGGCAGGAGAGGTCGTGCTGATGGTGGTAGAAGTCTACGGGTGCTGGTAGTAGTGGTAGTGGTGGTGGTGTGTACGCAGAGCGCAGCCGCCCACACACACACACACACACACACACACACACAGGGCGAGTGTAGGAAGGGTGCGCAAGACAGTATTGTCGCACACGGCCGCACAAACTCACACGCCCCTCTCCGCAGCCTCCCGTACCCCATACCCACTCCAGAACCCACCCATGAGGCCTATACCCACAACCAGCTGAGCCTATAGGCCTAATCCCTTCAACCAGCTGGACAAATAGGCCTTTTATGCAAGTGAAAGTTGTGTCAAATCATTTAGAAAAGAAATTACGGTGATTTAAATCGGCCTAGCATATGCCTAGAGGAAGGAGCGAGTGGTTAATTGTGGTTAGTGATTGTTGTTAGTGATTGTGGTGATGGAACCTGCATTGTGAGTGTGTGAGCTCAGAGATGTTAGCCAAGAACAGTGAGAGAACTAGCCAGGATGTCAAGACCATCCAGTCCAGACCATCCGAGCCCTGACAGGTGAGTGTGTGTGTGTGTGTGTGTGTGTGTTTAAGTGTGTGTGTGTGTGTGTGTGTGTGTTTGTATTGTGTGTGTGTGTATTGTGTGTGTGTGTTGTGTGTTGTGTGTGTGTTGTGTGTGTAGTGTGTGTGTGTTTGTATGTGTGTGTGTGTGTATTGTGTGTGTTGTATTGTGTGTGTGTATTGTGTGTGTGTGTGTGTTGTGTGTGTGTGTATTGTGTGTGTGTGTTTGTATTGTGTGTGTGTGTTTGTGTGTGTGTGTGTGTTGTGTGTGTGTGTGTGTGTGTGTGTGGTTGTTTGTGTGTGTGTTTTGATGTGTGTGGTTATGGTGTTGTAGCATTAGTGAGTGTTAGTAGTTAGTGGTGTTAGTTACAGTATAGTGACAGTGTTAGCCCCAGTACTAGTGACATGTTAGTACACCATTAGTGAAGTGTTAGTACACCAGTACTAGTGACATGTTAGTACACAGTACTAGTGACATGTTAGTAACCAGTACTAGTGAAGTGTTAGTCACCAGTACTAGTGACATGTTAGTACAAGTACTAGTGACAGTGTTAGTAATCAGTATTATGACAAGTGTTAGTACACCAGTACTAGTGACAGCTGTTAGTTCAACAGTACTAGTGACATGTTAGTACACCAGTACTAGTGACAGCTGTTAGTTCACCAGTACTAGTGACAGTGTTAGTACACCAGTACTAGTGACAGATGTTAGTACATCAGTATTATTGAAAGGTGTTAGTACACCAGTACTAGTGACAGGTGTTAGTACACCAGTACTAGTGACAGTGTTAGTACACCAGTACTAGTGACAGGTGTTAGTACACCAGTACTAGTGACAGGTGTTAGTACACCAGTACTAGTGACAGTGTTGAACAAGCAGTGAAGTGTTAGTACACCAGTACTAGTGACAGGTGTTTGTACAACAGTACTAGTGACAGGTGTTAGTACACCAGTACTAGTGACAGGTGTTAGTACACCAGTACTAGTGACAGGTGTTAGTACAAGAGTACTAGTGACAGGTGTTAGTACACCAGTACTAGTGACAGGTGTTAGTACACCAGTACTAGTGACAGGTGTTAGTACACAGTACTAGTGACAGTGTTAGACACAGTACTAGTGACAGGTGTTAGTACACCAGTCCCAGTGACAGGTGTTTGTCAAGAGTATAGACAGGTGTTAGTACACAGACTAGTGACAGGTGTAGTACACAGTACTAGTGACGGTGTACACACCAGACTACTAGTGACATGATAGTAGGTTGTACACAACCATCCCGGGAGGTACTACCTCTGTCAGTGTAGTAGGTTGGTAGACAACAACCATCTGGAGGTCTACACTCTGTCATGTATAGTAGGTTGGTAGACAACAACCATCCTGGGAGGTACTACCCTCCTGTCATGTGTACTAGGTTGGTAGACAACAACCATTCTGGGAGGTACTACCCTTCTGTCATGTATAGTAGGTTGGTAGACAACAACCATCCTGGGAGGTACTACCCTCCTGTCATGTGTACTAGGTTGGTAGACAACAACCATTCTGGGAGGTACTACCCTCTTGTCATGTGTACTAGGTTGGTAGACAACAACCATCCTGGGAGGTACTACCCTCCTGTCATGTATAGTAGGTTGGTAGACAACCATCCTGGGAGGTACTGCCCTCTTGTCATGTATAGTAGGTTGGTAGACAACAACCATCCTGGGAGGTACTACCCTCCTGTCATGTATAGTAGGTTGGTAGACAACAACTATCCTGGGAGGTACTACCCTCCTGTCATGTATAGTAGGTTGGTAGACAACAACCATCCTGGGAGGTACTACCCTCCTGTCATGTATATAGGTTGGTAGACAACAACCATCCTGGGAGGTACTACCCTCTGTCATGTATAGTAGGTTGGTAGACAACAACCATCCTGGGAGGTACTACCCTCCTGTCATGTATAGTAGGTTGGTAGACAACAACCATCCTGGGAGGTACTACCCTCCTGTCATGTATAGTAGGTTGGTAGACAACAACCATCCTGGGAGGTACTACCCTCCTGTCATGTATAGTAGGTTGGTAGACAACAACCATCCTGGGAGGTACTACCCTCCTGTCATGTATAGTAGGTTGGTAGACAACAACCATCCTGGGAGGTACTACCCTCCTGTCATGTATAGTAGGTTGGTAGACAACAACCATCCTGGGAGGTACTACCCTCCTGTCATGTATAGTAGGTTGGTAGACAACAACCATCTAGGGAGGTACTACCCGACTGTCATGTGTAGTAGGTTGGTGGACAACAACAGCCTGTTAAATGTTTTGCACTCTGATAGGATTGCTGGTTAAATCTTACTGTCTCATCAAGTAAGATGACAGGTAAATCTCAGAAACTAATGCTAACATTCAGAATTGTGATTGTTATATTAAATTCGTGGTAGTTATTTTAAAGTTGTGGTAGTTATTTTAAAATTGTAATTATTTTTAAATTGTGGTAATTTTAAAACAGTTGTAGTTATTTTAAAATTGTGGTACTTATTGTAAAACTGTTAATAATATAATTGTGGTAATTGTTTCAAAATTGTGATAATTTTTATTTTTTTAATTATAAAATTGTTGCATTTAATATTATGACATTTTATAATTGTGATAGTTACTTTAAAATTGTTGTAGTTATTTCAAAATTGTGGTAGTTATTTCAAAATTGTGGTAGTTATTTTAAAATTGTGGTAGTTATTTCTAAATTGTGGTAGTTATTTTAAAAATGTAGTAGTTATTTTAAAATTGTAGTAGTTTTAATAAAATTGTGGTAGTTGTTTCAAAATTGTGGTAGCTATTTAAAAATTGTGATAGTTAATTTAAAATTTTAATAGTTTTTATAAAAAATTGTAGTTATTTTAAAATTGTAGTAGTTATTTTAATATTGTAGTAGTTTTTATGAAATTGTGGTAGCTTACCTGGAGTTTACCTGGAGTTTACCTGGAGAGAGTTCTGGGGGTCAACGCCCCCACGGCCCGGTCTGTGACCAGTGATAGTTATTTTAAAATTGTTGTAGTTATTTTAAAACTGTGGTAATTATTTTAAAATTGTGGTAGCTACTTCAAAATTGTGGTAGATTTTTAAAATTGTTGTAATTATTTCAAAATTGTTTTAGTTGTTTTAAATTTGTGGTAGATATTTTAAAATTGTGGTAGTTAATTAAAATTGTGGTAGTTATTTCAACACTATTTTAGTTATTTCAAAACTGTTTTACTTATTTTAAATTTGTGGTAGGTATTTTAAAACGATGGTAGTTATTTCAAAACCGTGGTGGGAATTTTAAAATTGTGGTAGTTATTTTAAAATTGTGGTAGTTGTTTTAAAATTGTGGTAGGTATTTTAAAATTGTAGTAGCTATTTCAAAATCGTGGTGGGAATTTTAAAATTGTAGTAGTTATTTTAAAATTGTGGTAGTTATTTTAAAATTGTGGTAGTTGTTTTAAAATTGTGGTAGGTATTTTAAAATTGTGGTAGTTATTTCAAAATCGTGGTGGGAATTTTAAAATTGTGGTAGTTATTTTAAAATTGTGGTAGTTATATTCTGATGCTGGTATGACACATGCTGTCAGCATTAAAGCTACTTAAGTATATTTCCTCATATATATATATATATATATATATATATATATATATATATATATATATATATATATATATATATATATATATATATATATATACCAGTACATGCAGTATATCCAGCGAGAGGTGTATATCCTTCCCTGTATGTACCTGAGAGGTATACCTCTCAGGGTGCTTATACCTAGAGAGGTGATATAATAATAAGAGGTGTATATCAAATTTAATATACACCAAAAGAGATGCGTATCCCAGTGTATATGCAATGAAATAGATGTATTTCATTATATATACACTAGAGGTGTATATATACACAGAGGTGTGTATATACACTGAGGTGTATATATCTCGGTGTATATACACTGAGAGGTGTGTAAATCTCGGTGTATATACACAGAGGTGTGTATATCTCAGTGTATATACTCTGAGAGGTGTGTGTATCTCAGTGTATATACACTGAGAGGTGTGTATATCTCAGTGTATATACACTGAAAGGTGTGTATATCTCAGTGTATATACTCTGAGAGGTGTGTGTATCTCAGTGTATATACACTGAGAGGTGTGTATATCTCAGTGTATATACACTGAGAGGTGTGTTTATCTCAGTGTATATACACTGAGAGGTGTGTATATCTCAGTGTATATTCACTGAGAGGTGTGTGTATCTCAGTGTATATACACTTAGAGGTGTGTGTATCTCAGTGTATATACACTGAGAGGTGTGTGTATCTCAGTGCATATAACTGAGAGGTGTGTATATCTCAGTGTATATACACTGAGAGGTGTGTATATCTCAGTGTATATACACTGAGAGGTGTGTATATCTTAGTGTATATACACTAAGAATTTAATCAATATTTTAGGTATTAAAGTATTCTTGACTGGTTGTGTACAGGTGACCATCGTGTAGTAGGTAGACTTGAAACCCCATTAACCAACCAACCAGTCTTAATGACCCTGGTGTAGTAGGTAGACTTGAAACCCCATTAACCAACTAACCAGTCTTAATGACCCTGGTGTAGTAGGTAGACTTGAAACCCCATTAACCAACTAACCAGTCTTAATGACCCTGGTGTAGTAGGTAGACTTGAAACCCCATTAACCGGAAAAGTTTGGTTATATGACATTAATGTGAAAACTTGGGGTCATACTGGTATTTAAATGACCCAAAAAGACTTTGGGAAGTTTTTTGCCAAAGCGAGTTGGAGTTGAGGCGTGTTTGTACGTGATTGTACGTGTTTGTACGTGATTGTACGTGTTTGTACGTGATTGTAAGTGTTTGTACGTGATTGTAAGTGTTTGTACGTGATTGTAAGTGTTTGTACGTGATTGTAAGTGTTTGTACGTGATTGTAAGTGTTTGTACGTGATTGTAAGTGTTCGTACGTGATTGTAAGTGTTTGTACGTGATTGTAAGTGTTTGTACGTGATTGTAAGTGTTTGTACGTGATGTGCGTTTGTACGTGATTGTAAGGTTGTACGTGATTGTAGTGTTTGTACGTGATTGTAGTCGTTTGTACGTGATTGTAAGGTTTGTACGTGATGTAAGGTTCGACGTGATTGTAAGTGTTTGTACGTGATTGTAAGGCTTTGTACGTGATTGTAGCTGTTTGTACGTGATTGTAGGTTGTACGTGATTGTAAGGTTTGCACGTATTGTAAGGTTGTACGTGATTGTAAGTGTCGACGTGATTAAGTGTTGGTACGTGATTGTAAGGTTTGTACGTGATTGTAAGGTTTGTAACGTGATTGTAAGTGTTTGTACGTGATTGTAAGTGTTTGTACGTGATGTGTGTTGTACGTATTGTAAGTGTTGTACGTCATGTAAGTGTTGAGTGATTGTGTTTCGTACGGATCAGGTGTTGTACGTGATGAGGTTTGTACGTGATTGTAAAGGTTCTGCACGTGATTGTACAGTGTTGTACGTGATTTAATGTTCTACGTGAAGTGTTGTACGTGATCGTAAGTGTTTGTACGTGATTGTAAGTGTTTGTACGTGATGTGCGTTTGTACGTGATAGTGTTTGTACGTGATTGTAAGCGTTTACGTGATTGAAGTGTTGTTACGTGTAAGTGTTTGTACGTGATTGTAAGTAGTTCAGCACGTGATTGTAAGTGTTGTACGGATTGTAAATGTTTGACGATCAGGTGTTTGTACATGTGTTTATAATGTTCGTAACGTGATCGTGGTTTGTACGTGATTGTGGTTCTACGTGATTGAGGTTTGCAGTGATAGTCAGCTTCGAGTGATTGTAATGTGTTCGTAATCATCAAGTGTCACGTGACGGTGTTTGTACGTGATGTGTCTAGTTCGATCTAGTATTGTAGTGTTTGTACGATTGTGTCTGTATTGATCGGAATTTGACGACGTAAGTGTTGTAGATGTGATGATACTGTATTGCAGTGAATAAATTTGTACTACTGCAGGTTTGTACATGTGCTCTTATTATAATAAAGACACCCAGGTGTTGTAGCTTATGTGTCTTATCTATCAATAAGACACCAGGTGTTGTACATGTGTCTTATTCATCAATAAAGACACCCAGGTGTTGTACATGTGTCTTATTCATCAATAAAGACACCCATGTGTTGTACATGTGTCTTATTCATCAATAAAGACACCCAGGTGTTGTACATGTGTCTTATTCATCAATAAAGACACCCAGGTGTTGTACATGTGTCTTATTCATCAATAAAGACACCCAGGTGTTGTACATGTTTCTTAATCATCAATAAAGACATCCAGTAGTTGTACATGTGTCTTATTCATCTATAAAAGTCACCAGGTGTTGTACATGTGTCTTATTCACCAATAAAGACACCCAGGTGTTGTACATGTGTCTTATTCATCAATAAAGACACCCAGGTGTTGTACATGTGTCTTATTCATCAATATAGACACCCAGGTGTTGTACATGAGTTATATTCATCAATAAAGACACCCAGGTGTACAGGTGTCTTATTCATCAATAAAGTCACCCAGGTGTTTTACAGGTGTCTTAATCATCAATAAAGTCACCCAGGTGTTGTACAGGTGTTTTAATCATCAATAAAGTCACCCAGGTGTTGTACAGGTGTTTTAATCATCAATAAAGTCACCCAGGTGTTGTACAGGTGTCTACACACATGTTTCTTGCTAAGATACAAATACTCCAAACTTCTAAGTTAGTTAAGCTAAGTTAGTTGAAGTCAGTCTGTCTTAGAGGATTCATCTGAATGGTGGGATTAATAGAGAAGGAATGTAGTGATGTGATGGATTGAGAGGTAAGAGTGGGGGGATGTAGTGATGTGATGGATTGAAAGGTTAGAGTGGGGATGGAGTTGAGGATGGAGGTTAGACGGGAGGGTATTTGAGTGATGGAGTTAGACGGGGATGGAGTTAGGAGGATGAGGTTAGAGGGGGGAGTTGATGTGATGGAGTGAGAGGGTTAGAGAGGGTTGACTGAAGGTTAGAGTGGGGAGTTAGGGATGGATGGATTAGAAAGGGATGGAGTGGGGGAAATGAGTAGAGGAGGGATGGACGGGAGTTAGAGGGGATGGATTTGATGGATGGATTAGAAAGGGTTAGAGGGGGATGGAGTGATGTGGATGGATTGAAGGTTAGAGGGGGGAGTTAGATGTGATGGAGTAGAGGGTTGAAGGGCTGATTGAGTTAGAGGGGAGAGTTAGAGGATGGATTGAAAGTTAGAGTGGGGAATGTATGATGGGGATGGATTAAGAGGTGATGGGGGATGTTGTGATGGGGATGGAGGGAGAGGATAGAGAGGGTTGATCGAGCGTGGAGGGGATGTGTGATGGATGGATTGAGGTTAGGAGTGGGGGATGAGTGATGTATGGATTGAAAGGTTAGAGTGGGGGGATGGAGTTAGAGGGGATGGAGTTAGACGGGATGGAGTTAGAGGGGATGGATTAGACCGGATGGAGTTAGACGGGATGGAGTTAGACGATGGAGTTAGACGGGATGGAGTTAGACGGGATGGAGTTAGACCATGGAGTTAATCCGGATCGAGGATACCTGGGACCTAATTACCAGTATAGTGAGACCGGGGACCTAATACCTGATCCTGAGTACCGGAGACCATGGAGGAGCGGATGGTAGTACCGGGACCTAGATTACGAGATTAGACGTGATCAGGGAGACTATACAGTACCTATTACCACCGGGAGACCAATTAGCAGATCCTGTACCCTGGGTACCTAATTACCTAGATGTAGTCCAGGAGACGGATGAGGGAGAGGATGGAAGAGGATGGAGGGGACGGATGGAGTTGAGGATGGAGTGAGAAGAGATGGAGTTAGAGGGGATGGAGGGAGGATGGAGTTAGAGGGGATGGAGGGAGACGGGATGGAGGGAGACGGGATGGAGTGAGAGGGATGGAGGGAGACGGATGGAGTTGGATGGAGTTAGAGGATGGAGTTGAGGGGATGGAGGAGACGGATGGAGGAGACGGATGAGTTAGAGGATGGAGGGAGACGGAGGAGTTGAGGATGGAGAGAGATGGAGTTAGACGGATGGAGTTAGAGGATGAGGAGACGGATGGAGGAGAGGATGGTTGAGGATGGAGGAGACGTGGAGGAGACGGATGAGTAGAGGATGGAGGGAGACGGGATGGAGGGAGACGGGATGGAGTGAGAAGAGATGGAGTGAGTGTAAATGGAGTGAGAGGTAGAGGTTGCCATGGTAACAAGGGACGCATGGAGGCTGCGGGTAGGGTTGCCATGGTAACCAGAGCCACATGGAAACAACTACGAGGGGAGACGAGGACACTGATGATCTCTGCTGGGGTAATTATGTTCCACCCTCGGAGTACCCAATTACCCAGTACCCTAGTAATCCCTGGGGTACCTAATAACCCAGTACCCTAGTTAACCCCGGGGTACCTAATTACCTAGTATCCTAGTAACCCCATGATAATCCCAGATCCTACCCGACAATTACCAGATTATAGTTTCCCGGAATAATTCCCGGATCTTATTCCGGGGTACCAATTACCTAGTATCCAGTTACCCCGAACCAATTACCAGCATCCTAGTACCCGGGACCTAATTACCTAGCACCATTACTCAGAAGTACCCATTACTCTAATTACCACCGGGGTACCTAATTACCTAGTATCCTAGTTACCCCGGGGTACCTAATTACCTAGTATTTTAGTTTCCCCCGGAGTACGTAATTACCTAGCATTCTAGTTAGGTTAGGTTAGTATGTACACAAAGTACCTAATTGTAGAGTTATTAGGTACCTAGTTATGTAAGTACCAGTAAGTAGGTACGCTACGTACGTAATTGTTTAGTAAGTCGATACCTTAGGTACGTAACTTCCCAGAAAGTAGGTTCCCTAGGTAAGTAATTACCCGGTAAGCAGGTACATAAGTGCGTAATTACCGCGTAAGTAGGTACTTTGGTACGTAATTACCCAGTAAGTAGGTACTTAACCAGTACCCTAGGTACTCTCTGGGTATATACCCAGTAAGTAGGTACCTAGAGTACCTGTTTATCCGGTAATTAGGTACCTAATTACCCATTAGGTAGATACTTAATTTCCAATTGGCTACCCAAGGTACCTAATCACAGAATAATTAGTTACTCTAGGTACCTAACTATAGAGTAATTAGTTACTCTAGGTACATTTAACACCGAACTATGGTACCTAAATAGAGGGTAAATATCAATGACAGGTAATTACTTGTTGCTTAGGTACCAGGAAAAGGTATTTATTGAGTAATTATGTACTGAGGTTACTTATTTATTGGTAATTAGTTGCTAGGGTGAGTCAGTAGGTTCGTGAGAGTGCGGATCAGGTGCTGACACTGCCCCTTCCGGTACACACACACACACACACGCACACACACACACACTCACACACACACACACACACACACACATACACACACACACT